>ML805498.1:0-24226 GCA_009831015.1 Picea engelmannii
CCTTGGTAGTTTTACAATAGTTTTATAGGTCCTAAACTTTTGGTGCATTCTTAAGAACCTCCCATGCATTTTTGGTAGTTGGCATGGCCTCAAAATATTTGATTACAAATCCTACCAAACACATCTAGAGATCAAACTAAGATTTGTAATAGTCCAAGAAATTCCCCAAATGGAGATCGTATGTAAATGTTGTGGTCCTAGGTGTAGATTTTAACCTTCTAGAATATTTCACTACAAACAGATTTTCAATAAAAGATCAGAAAAGATACAATGGTGAATACACACATTACACAAATATTTTTCCCCCAAAAACCCAAACCAAGAAAACAACCATATTGTATATTCATTCATAGTGATACATTGTTTACAATAAAATATACATATAGGAGCCAATGACATAGAAAAAACTAACCCAATGACCTGGATTAGTCAACAACCCTAATTCCTTATCTGAAAATAGAAAACCATTGGAAAAAACCATGTGCCGAAAAACCGCCCAATAATGGACATGAAAATTGAGGCGACACAAAAAACGCAGAAAAAATGCGACAAGTTTCCCGAGGGAAAAAAAAATCTTAGGGAGGCTATCGCCCCCCTCAAACCTTCATGTGTGACTAACACAATGTAGCAGACACTAGATCTAGTCATGCAAATAATATAACACATACCCAACATTCTCCCACTTATTGTTTTCTTTGCATACAGGGGATTATAGGGTTACATAGTCAACAATCCAGGGAAGTAATGCCCATGGATCCTCTACACCAAGAGAACTTCTTAGTGCTCACAGATTTTATTAATGAATCTACAACATTATTCAAAGTCTCCACCTTCATCAACAAAACTTTCTTTTCTTCAACCATGTCTCTCACAAAGTGATATTGAATATCAATATGATTTGTCTTTGAATGACAAGTCGGGTTCTTCGCTAGAAAAAATTCACTCTAACTATCACAATAAATCCTTACAACTTGCTATACCAACCCAATACCTAAACACAATCTTTGTAACCATATTGCTTCCTTGCATGAGTGGATGCCATGTATTCAACTTTTGTAATTGAAAGTGCCACTATAACCTATCTTTTTCTCATCCAACTAATTTCTCCTCCAAACGGATTAAACACATACTCACTTGTAGATATCCTATGATCTAGATATCCAACCCAGTCTGCATCCACAAAGCCATGTATGTCCAACACTTTGTACAAACCAGGTCTTCCTTGGTAGCACAATCCATAACTAGCAGTGCCATGCAAATACCTAAAAACCCTTTTATTGTTCTCCAATGCTCCTTCCTTGGTTTTGACATATACCTGCTCAAAAATCCCATTGCATGTGCAATGTCCAGTCTAGTACAAACCATTGCATACATAAAACTGTCAACTGCGCTCACATATGCAACATGAGACTGGTTCTCCTCCTCTTCCTGTGTCTTTGGACACTGATCTGTAAATAAATTTACACCAATAGGAATAGGGACCTTGACCGATTTACATTCCTGCATATTAAACCTCTGCAATATTGTCTCGACATATTTTCTCTGATTTAACCAAAATTTCCTCTTCTTTCGATCTCTTTTAATTTCCATTCCCAAAATGAAATTTGCAGCACCGATATCCTTCATGTCAAATTTAAGGACAACTCAGTTTTCACATCCTGGATAATCTCCTTGTGATTTCCTATCAGCAACATGTCATCCACATATAAGACAAACTAAATAAAATGATCACCAATTAATTTAAAATACACACAATGATCCTCTTTACTTCTTGTGAAGCCAATTACCAACATATAAGTATCAAAATTTTGATACTACATCCTTGGTGATTGTTTTAAACCATACATGGAATTTTTCAGCTTGCATACCAGCTCCTTCTTTCCCTTCACAACAAATCCTTCTGGTTGCTTCATAATATTTCTTCTTCCAGATCCCCATGTAGGAATGTTTTCTTTACATCCATATGTTCTACTTCAAAATCAAATGAAACAACAACAAATAAGATAAATATTATAGAAGTTAACTTGGAAATATGAGAAAACGTCTCACCAAAATCAATTCTCTCAACCTGGGAATAACCCTTTGCTACTAACTGAGCTTTGTATTTCTCCACTTTTCCTTTTGCATTCAACTTCTTTATAAATACCCATTTGTTTCCAATGGGATTTCTTCCAGTCGACAACTCCACTAGATACCAAGCCTCATTCTTATCTAAGGATGCCATTTCTTCATCCATGGCCTTTTTCCATAGATTTCTATCCTTTGAATCCACTGCCTCCTTGACAGTTCTAGGATCATCATCGGTACTAGACAAAGAAAAATTTGAATAGAAATTAGATGGAGTATACCTTTCTGGTAGCCTTCTTTCTCGAATCGGTCTTCTCAATAATGGAGTATGATGATCTTCTTCTTCTGATTCTTGTTCTTATGTAGAGTTTGATTCATCATCCTTTAAATCAAACTCTATTTTCTTTGTTTCTTTCTTACTTGGTAGGACTTCCTGTTTAACAACTTCCTTCATTTCTCTAAATACCACTTCTCGACTATACACAACCTTCTTATTTTTTGGGTTCCAAATATTATAAACTTTGAGACCATCTTTATACACAATAAAGATACAATTTTCATCCTTATTATCTAGATTACTCTCGTTTTCCTTTAGAACATGAACATAGGCCTCATAGCCAAATAACTTGAGATGTGTGAGAGAAGGTTTCTTCCCAGTCCATACCTCTTGTGGAGTCTTGTCATCCAGCACAAATAAAAGTGATGTGTTGACCAGGTAACATGCAATACCCACTTCCTCTACCCATAATTCTTTCCCTAACTCGACACCACTAAGCATGCACCTTTCTTTTTTCATCAATGTCCTGTTTATCCTTTCCACAACTCCATTTTGTTGAGGTGCATATGGATTAGTATTCTTCCTTTCTATACCACACTTATTACATAATTATTCAAATTCATTCCCACATAACTCTCTGCCATTATCTTCCCTCAACACCTTAACTATTTTCTCTGTTTGATTCTCAAGAAGAGACTTAAACTATTTAAACCTGTCAAAGAATTCATATTTATTCATGAGGAAATATATCCAAGTATTACTCAAGAATTCATCTACAAAGGAGACATAGTACACTTATTTTCCAAATGATGGAACAGACAAAGGTTCAAACACATCACTTTGAACTAGTTGTAAAATTCCTTTTTCCCTCGTTGCACTAGAGGAGAATATTACCTTATTATGCTTCCCATATACAAAATGTTAATAGAAATCAAAATCTAGAGAAAAGTTAGACATACCTTCAACCATACCTTTGCCCTGTAGTAGTCAAAGACCCTTCTCTCCAATATGCACCAGTCTTTGATGACACAACATAACCTTTTCTCTAGAGACTGTAGGAGTTATTTCTACTTCAAATCCAATATCATAAACAATGGAACTATTACACCCATCACTAATAATGCTTCCTTGCAGCTTATATAGAGTTCCAAAACAAACTCCCTTCAGCAACACCATTTCTCCTCGATCCATCCTACAGGTTTCCTTTTCAAAAAAAAAATTTACCCCTACATCGTCCATTTTGCTTACAAAAATAAAATAACCACCCAATCCTGTAATGTGAAGAACACCAGGCAGTGTTCTAATCCTTCCATCTACGAGCCTCAAATTGAATTTTCCTCGATCTATGATTTTGGTTTTCAAGTAATCACCTAGGAAAACATTACCTCCCTCATACCTTTCATATTCACAGAACCACTCACTGTCGGGAGTCATATGAAAGGATGCACCTGAGTCAACCAATCATTCCTCATGATTTGCATGTGTGATTGAAGAATCCAAGAACACATCCCCTCCTTATTCCTTCGAGGTATTTTCTTCTATAGAAGGATATTCTTTAGATCCCTTCTTTTTCTCAACTTTGGATCTACACTGCTTCTAGTAGTTCCCTTGTTTTCCACATCTCCAGCATACCTTTACAAACTTTCTAGGAGACTTAGATCTTCCCTTAGACTTAGATCTCCCACTTGAGGACTTATATCTATTTCTTTCCTGGGAGAATCCTCTTGCAAATAATTCATCTGCGCTCTGTCCTTCCATGTTCTTCTGTCTCATCTCCTCCGACAACAAGGATGAGACCACGTCATCAAACTTCAAGGTAGTTGTATTAATACCTATGGCCACAACCATACTATCCCACAATTCTGGTAAAGAGCACAGTAAAATGATAGACTTATCTTCATCTAAAATTTTAATCGCAACATACATTAACTGACTTACCATAGTATTGAAGGCGTTCAAAATCTTTGCCACTGAGTCTCCATATCTCATCCTCAAGTTATACAACTTCTTTCTCAGGAATAATTTATTTACTAATACAACTTCCCCAACTTATCCCATATATATTTGGCTGTAGCTTCCTATGACACATTCGGTAATACTGAATATGAGAGACATAGTCGAGTTTTTCACTTTTCCTTCTGATCCATTTTTTTCTAGTCATCTACTGAATTTCCTGTAGGTGCAGTACATGGATCCACCATGATCCACTGATCTCTGTCCACCAATAGATCTTCCATCTTGAGCTTCCACAACTCAAAAATTTTCCCATTAAACTTCTTGATCTCCATTTTCAAACTACTCACCATTTCTTTTCACCTGAAAAATCAATACCACAGATCTCCCATTGTAACAAGGTTTATCACAATCCCAAGACGAAAACTTAACCACAAAGGCATCCCCCTGAAGCCAACAAAGCTCTTATACCAAATGTAGATTTTAACCTTGTACAATATTTTACTGCAATTTTTTTTTTAATAAACGAATAGAAAAGATGTAATGGGAAATACACACATTACATAGAGATTTTTCCCTTGGAAACCCAAATAGGGAAAAACAACATATTCTATATTCATTCATAGTGATACATTGTTTACAATACAATATACATATAGGAGCCAACGACATCCAAAACCCTACCCCAATGATTTAGATTAGCCAAAAACCGTAATTCCTTAACCGGAAATAGAAAACCGTTGGAAAAAAACCATGTAATGAAAAACTGCCCAATAATGAAAATGAAAATCGAGCGACATGAAAAATGAGGGGAAAATGCGACATGTTTCCCGAGGGAAAAAAAAATTAGGGGCTACTTCCCCCCTGCAACCCCTGAAGCGGGGGCCTAGTTCCCCCCCTCAAAACCCCCTACATGCTTGACGCAATGTAGCAGACACTATATCTATTCATGCAAAGAATATAACACATACCCAACACTAGGAAGTTGGCATGTTCACTAGGCTCCGTAGGGCCCTGATTTCTTTCTTTCACCTCATCTCCTAGGGTTAGGATTTTGAATCTTAGAGTTTTTTCCTCTTAGGATTTCAGACTTTATGTTGAAAGACAATTTAATCCTCTTGTATGGGATTTTTGTGAATAAAGATAGTCAAGACATCTCTCTTCAAAGATAAGCTGCCATGATTCTAGTTAGTTTTTATTTTGTTGCATATTATGATTTTTTCTATTTCATTCATTAAAAAATTTTGGGTTTCACTTTATTGTTCTCTCTATAATAGTTTTTTGTTGTTTCACATGTATTTCCATATTCATTTTATTCTCCAGAGCAATTTTATTTTTATTGTTTTTTCATACATATTTCCAATGAGGTTAGGGTACAAAGAGTTGGGCCTCGAACTATCTGAGCCTAGTGAAGGGTTCCATATATATCCTAATTGACCTCATGTAACAAACCAACCCCCTAATATTCATTAGGTTGGTGGGGTGTACAAAATTCTCATGTTTTCCTGCTAAGTTACTTTTTTTAAACATAACTCTGACATCGATTATGAGATGATAGGTCAAATATTATTCATCAAGATATTTCTAATGACCATCAATACATTCAATTACAATATTCAAACAAGGAGATATGGTCTCTAAAATATCTCAAGCATTAACATCTTAATTATGTCACCTGGTCTACGTGGAACCCACGTGCACTTTGTTTCGCACGAACCAACTGACATGGCTTCTCCTTTAGAAAGGTCGATGAACAAAGTGGCCAAAGTGCCAATGGACACAATGTTAAGACTATCAAGGAATAGATCAGTCCAAATTCATTAATAGATCATCAACCCAAATTCACCAATGACAAAGATAACACAACACCTATGGATCATCAACCTGAATTTGTTGATGACAAAGACAATACACGGTTGATGGATATGTTCTTTTGGTCATTGATGGAGAATCGGTCCAACTTATCGATGAACATATCATACCAAGTGATAATGAAAAAAACTTTCAAATCCCCGATGGGAAGGATTGGTCCAATCGTCGATGAGGATATAGTGAAATTATCGTGGGAATTGGATGGCTTAGATCCATCGATGAACTATCAAAACTTGAACTTTCAGACACTTAGTCAATTTATAGTTCTAAAATTAGGATTTATGTGGCATAAATTCAAGAAAAATACCCAACAGTCAGAATTGTTGTTGCACATAGAAACTCACAATGCACAAGCATTCAATTTCTCATCTTATGAATTGAATTTCTTTTCAAAGTCCAACAAAACAAATCGTCTTCATATAGTAATCCCATTGCAAACATTTTTTCTTCCTTTAAATTTGTAAATGAACTTACAATGTCATATTAAAAAGGATGATAGTTTCCATACAGAGACTTAGCACGCTCTATAGCAAAAAATTCCACAATGATCCATGAATGATAGGCATATATATAAATTTTCTTTAAGGTAGATTCCCAATATTCCAAGGGTGAATTCAATAATTCTGTTAACATATGTACATCAAAATCCATTTCTAAATTTGAGAGAGAGAAAGATGATTATTTACATGAAATGTAGAACATACATCTAGTCAACTCCTTTTTCCAGTAAACTATGCCTTCATTATGCATTCCATCCAATTCTTAGTATTTTTTAATCTAATTTACAAAATGTGTACAATGTAATTTCAAGAGGAAATCACTAGAAGGTAAAATTATGTACATATGAGAAAACATGGAATATACATCCATTCCCTACATATTTACACACATAACCATACAATTTCATAAATTGAAAAAGCATACAAATCTTACAGATTGAACATGCATATAAATTAACTGACTATAAATAGGAACTTATCTGTCATAGTTTCAGACCAGGAAACTGACAAAGGGTCAATGATTTTGGACCCAAGAATAGGCTCCATTCCACTAGTCATTTCTATAGCTGGTCACTCTCGTGCCAGGAAACGATACCACCAGGGAAACTTAGAATTCTGAAGGAAATTGATGGGTGTGAAGGCCACTCTCCTTCACAGACAGTCAAATGGAAGAAATTCATTTTCACCCACCAATACCAAGTCCTCCGTGAATCCCATAGATTCCTTCCCAACTAGAATACCTCTACACAAGGTAGTCCCTTCACTACCTCTACAGTCCCTCAATGCCCTCCCCTCTTAGTGTAGGTTTCCTTTCCTAGATAACATCAATTTGTTTCCCTCTTTTCCTAGGTCAAGTTCAAGGTTCTCTATCTGAATTTAGTTGTCCCAATCCAATATTTAGCGATTTTGTTCATTTATAAATTCGCCCAACTCATCGTTTATTCTCTCCTTTCTCGTAGATTCTTCCACAACTCTTCTCTTTAAATCTCTGTAGACCCCCGTGTGTTCTCTCTTTTATCTTCCAAGAAGGTTCACGGTTTCCCCTTGCTTTTGGCAGAGTAATTCATGGGTCAATCTTGGAAAATGAGGAGGTACTTTTTGTACATTTAGATAACATTTTTCATCTTTCCTATCCATCTCTCCATACCTCCACCATTGCGGGTGGTTGGTTTCTCAACTACCAAACCCACTTCATTAACTGATTTTTTGAAAATGGGAAGAGAGGGAAAATAATTCCAAATTTGAATTTTAGTTATTTGGAAACATGGATCTTCGGTGAGGGTTAAACACTTGGAAGGAAAGGAAATCCCCAAATCCCCTCACTAGTTTCCACTCACTATATCATGGCCAGTACCAATTCTCCACCCTTCAATCAATTGTTCCATGAATTTTCACTAATTAAACAAAACATGTTTACAATGTTTTTAACCATTTGTTCTAGTCTTAAAAATATTTTCCACAACTCATGACGACCCTAAGACATAGTTTTAATTACATACTAGGGGGAAATGGGGTGTCACAATCCACTCCCACTTAAAGGAACATTTTTCTCGGTGTTCTACCATTTGCATTATTGGCTTTACACAGTAGAAAAAATGAGTATGCATCTTTCATGGCATCCTCTAGTTCCCACGTAACCTCATATGCTCCAAAGTGCTTCCATTGCACCTTGACATGTGCAATGGATCAAGCCGAGAGCAATGTCTCTTTCCTATCTAGTATGCACCGAGGCTCGGGTTGGAATTCCTTTGGGATCAACCTAGATCACCATCCAATCAATAAATCGTGCCAACCCAGAATATAGTGGGTCGGGTGGGGTTCAACCCCCGACCTCCCCTATTTAAACCAAGTACCCGATCCAATGCAGGAGAGAGATTTGTATGCCAAAGATAAGAGCGAGGTTGCATTGGAATGCATGCAAGGAGATGTTGCATATTTTGGTTTTGCATCATTTCATTCCATAGAGATTTTTGAGAGAATTATAGAGTGTTTACATTCAAAAGTTTCATTTTTCCAATATGAAACTGATTTTGACACTCATATTTGAGTTTGAGCAGCAGATAAGGTCATTGTAAAAACATAAGTTGGAGCCATTATTGTATCAAGCATTTGAGCATTAATAAAGAGGTCTCTCATTTGGAATCGAACCCAGAAATGTAGCCCATGATGGGTGAACTTCATTATCAACTTGTGTAATGTGCCTTGTTATTATTGTATCTATTTCACTCAATTTATAGCAAGTTATTCATCATTAATGAGGTTTTGGATAAGTAAGTGAATCCATATGTTATTTTGCAAATAGTCAAGACAATCTTAATTTTTCGAATCAGGTTGGATGTTAATGTATACTTAAGAATTAATTTGACATCTATGGATTTTTGGATCACATGGTCTCACACTTTGAACTCCCTGTGAGTTTGATTTCTATCGCCATGTCTCTTTTGTCTATCATGTGCGACTTTCAAGTTCTTCTTGATTTTTCCACTTCTTGTTCCATCTCTTTTAGCATATCTATTCCAAGTGTAATCCAGTCCACTCGATTATCCCAACTGATTAGAATATTACATTTTTTTTCGTATAAGGCCTCAAAGGGACTCATCTTTAGTGACTCCTAGTAGTTATTATCAAGGGTAGGTAATATTCCCACTTCCTGGGATGGTGCATAGCATACATTGTTAACATGTATTCCAACACTCTGTTTACTCTCTATGTTTGTCTATATTTCAGAGGATGGTAGGCAGTGATGAAAGTCAACTATGTCCTGAAGCGTACAAATAAACTCTTCCAAAAATTTGAAGTAAATTTGGCATCTCAATCTAATATGATTGTCTTGGGCATGCCATGTAGCTTGAAAATCCATTTTATGAAAACATTTGCAATGTCAATTGCTTTGTAGGTGGATTTCACCGGAATAAAGTGAGTTTCCTTGCTCAACTTATCCACCACTACCATGATTTCATCGTGCTGGTTGGTTGTCCTTGGAAATACAGTGATGAAGACCACATATATGATTTCCCACTTCCATTCTGGAATCGATAATTTTTTTAGCAACCCTGTCGATTGTCTATGCTCAACCCTAACATGTTGTCACTCTAGGCATTTGGCAATGTATCCTATAATCTCTTTCTTTATCCCAAGCCAATAATATAGCTTTCTTATGGCTGTTATCATTTTATGATGGCATGGGTGACCTACATAATGTCTCTTGTGGAACTCATTCACTACGAGATCCTTTAATTTGGAAAGTTTTGGTATGTACAACCTATTTTTGTATATTAACAAACCATCCTATGTTATTCGATGCCCCTCACACTTCTTTACTCTTAGCTCTTTCTCTAATCCTTCCTTTATTGACTTGAAGTATTCATCACCTTATAGGGAATTTTTTATCATATTTTTTATAAGTGATTCACATACACTAGTTGTTGCCAAATCTATGGTTTGCATACTCTCATTGAGTGCATTTTCCTCTCAATTTTATTTTCCTTTAATATGTTGAACTTCAAAATGAAATTTACTAATGAGAGCCATCCACTTGGTCTGTCTAGAATCTAGAATTTAAACGGGGTTGATCAAAGAAGTATTTCAATCCACTTTGATATGTCATCAACACAAACCTTCTTCCCAACAAGTAGTTCCTCAACATATTTAAGGAACACATAATAGCTACAAGCTACAGATCATGAGTAACATATCGTTTCTCGTGCTCATTTAATTTCTTGGATTCATAATTGATTACATGACCTTATTGCATGAGGAGTCCACCAATTCCTTCGTTACAACATTTTCCCAAACCAATAAGTCCTTATTTGGATCTGTAATATTTAAGACAAGCGCATTAGTCAAAAGATGTTTCAACTACTGGAAATTTGCTTCACATTCAGTTGGCCATACCAATTTTACTCCCTTTCTTTGCAATGAAGTGATTGGATGCCCAATCTCTAAAAATAATTGAATGAACCTTTTGTAGTATCTGACCAATCCCATAAATGATCTCACTTCTGATACATTACGAGGATCATGTCAATCCATGATTTCCTTAATCTTCTCATGGTGTACTACAAATCCTTCCTCTGAGAACACATTGGCCAAGTAATGAATTTGTCTCTAAAATAAGTATCACTTGTTGTACGTAACATATAGTTGGTTCTCTCTCAATACCCATAGTGCTAACCTAATGTTCTCCCCATTCTCTTCTTTGGTCTTGGAATAAATCAATATATCATCAATAAAAACGAAAACAAACGTGTCCAAGTACTTACTGAGAATGTTGTTCATTGGGAACATAAATGTAGCTGGTGCATTATTAAGACCAAAGGGCACCACCAAAAACTCATGGTTCCCATACATTGTTCTGAATGTAATTTTATAGATGTCCTCATCCTTGATCATGACCTGATGATATTCATATCTCAAATCTATCTTAGATAACATTGTGCCCCCTATGAGTTGATTCAAGAGGTCATCGGTCATGGGAAACATATATTTATTCTTGATTGTCATATTGTTCAATTGTCTATAATCAATGCATAACTTGAGAGTACCATATTTCTTTTATTCAATCTAACACATGTATGGAATACAATGGAAATCCCTTTTTGTAATGACTCTTTAGTTGCAATGTTGAATTTTCCTTAATGACATAGGTTTTTGGATGCCCTGTAAGAACATTTTATTTACCTTATCATCTTCACATTCCAAGATATTGTTAGAAGAGCCCAACTTAACTTTATGTGTTTCCAACCAGTCCATACTGATCAACATGTCATATTATCCCAACGTTAGTATGTTCAAGGTTTCTTGTGTGTGCATCATATTCGTCTCGAATTGGCATGCTTCTATCACTTCAATCATTTTTCTCTTGGTTCCTGTAGCTAGCTAAACCAACTATGACTTTGTGTGCCTTATTTTTTTTTAAATGCATGCCCCAACAACTTGTGGTGCAATATAATTGAGGTTAGAACCAAGGTTAATCAAAATTGAAATATATTTCTTGAAAAGTATACCTTCCATCTCCAACACTAATGCCTAGTGGTTTACTTGCTGATTCTTGACTACTACATATACATGAGGTACATTTCTGGCTACATCATTAACAATGGTAGCATCATGGACAATGCAAATCCTCTTATTATAATTTTTCATGTGAGGACAAGATATGAATAGGTGTTATTATCCACATCCCCAACATTTTAGTGCTCCTTTCTTATGCTCTTATATATATTCCTTTGTGGGTTCTGTCGACCTATTTTCACTTCGAGAAGGATAATTTGTTGATGCATGCTTTTAGTTGGATAACTATATTGGGCACTCTTTCTCATATTTTTATACTGAGGTGATTTAAATCCTTTCTTTTTAAATCCAACCTTGTCCTTCCTTTTCTAGTCCTCATGAGGCTCATTCCTATGCTTTGACTACTAATAACAATACTTATTTTTTCAAATGGTTTCATCAAGTGTCTTGGGTTCATCAAATTCAATTATGTTCTAAAGCAGTGTGGCAATCCAATGAGAAATCATTATATATTGACCAACTCATATTTGATGTATGGGACATACCTCAAAAGTTCTATGAACCTTTTGACATAAGAATCCACAGTGATATTCCCCATCTTGGGTTCATGGAACTCTCTGATATATCCATCATAGTATCTTTATGATAGATATGTCTTCCTGAAATTCTTCTCAAACTACTTCCAATTCAACTTCCTCTCATTAATCCTTTTGACATTCTTAAGCTCTTCCCACCATATGGAATCCCATTCATTTAATTTAAATATGGCCACTCTCTCCTTCATGTTATCGAAGTAGTTGTGCACTTGGAAACATTTCTTCAATCCTAGAATCCATGCCTATGCTTCTTCACTCTTCTTGATTTCTCCATCAAATGTGGATGGTTTTTCCTTATCGAATTCGAATTCCTCAAATACGGAACTATTGGAGAATATCTTCCTCCTTTTATTATGGGTACCTGAAACAGTCTCATTGTTGGACAATATTTCATAAGTGGTGGTCCTCTCACTAGAGGAATCTGTTGAAAATTCATTACCATTTGTGTCCCTATTGTGCTTACAACAACCTCCAATTGAATTTCTCTTACTCAGAGAAATTGAATGCCCTCCTTCCTAAAATTTGTGTATGAGATAAGAAAAGCATGGGTAATATCTGACCACTAAATAATATTGGTATTTATAGTATTTACAGGGAATTATAATTATCCTTATGCAATATCAACTTCTCGATGGTCTACTGTTCAAAATCACAATGTACATAAATATTCTCTGAATTTCAACGTTTCTTTCCTACTGAGCTATAAAATATTAAGTTTCTTTTGGAAAATGATTCTCGACTGATAAGTTAAATTGCTTGCGTGAACGTATAAACTAAAAAGCTATAAGGATATGTTAGTCAGAATTTCCCAATCGAAAAGATAAGCGTAATTGTAATAAAGAATTCTATTAATTATAAATGTCTAATGACATATCGAATTGTTTCTCTTAGATATTTGTTATTGGGATGTTATATATGTGCAATGTAATATCTTTCTGAAACTCGAATAGTGATGGTCTATCATGATTTCCCCTTTTTAACTTTTATCCTCATCGAAAAGTAAGAGAGTGTAGTGTTTAACATTTTTCCTGAATGGATTTTAGCGATAAGGAAAACCCTAAACACCGCGTGGGCCTTCCCTTTTAACGTACTTAAAAATTAGCATAATGGTCCCTTATTGGAGAATAATTCGTTAGGAAGGAATGGTGAAGGAGTGTATTAATGTTTAGCGCTTGGTCCAAGTCTATCCGTGATATCACTTTCATGACCATTCTACGGTCCAACACCTTGTTGGTCGGCTTAACTAAACAAGGGAAGTTGTTGAGCAACAAGTCCCTGCCAAAAGCACGTGCCATGCTTGAATGTTGTTTCAATATTTGTATAAAGATTCAACTAAGCCAAATTTCAAACCATAGAGACAGTACGTCAAAGAAATAATAAAATTTATGTAGTGACAACAAACATACATTCCATCAATCGTTGGTTTCCATTTATAAATTGTTTCAGTTTGAGATTTGTTGCCTTAGGTTGGGAACGGGTTCAAGAAAACTTAAGATTTATTAATTTTGCATCAGAGTTATTAATTTACATAAATCGTAGATTTTGAAACTAAAGAGTGTGCAAAGATATGAATACGTGATTGCAACTAGCTTATTGTCTCCGAGTGAAAGAAACAGAGCAACAATAAATGGAATCTCCAGCCTATTCATTCAAGAATTATAACAAGGGCAACAAGCTCAGAAGGTGGTAACTATTGTTCAACTTCAGGGTCAAAACATTTGAGGAGTAAAGCTTGAGTTGTTCCAACAATGAGAAGATACCTCGTGTTTGTCAATATCTGCTTGGGAGTTGAAATCGATTCTCAATATTTATTGTATTTATTGTTAGTCTTTGGCCATTTCCTCCCTCCATTCCATCTGTACATTGTGATGCAATATATTTAACTGGTTAGGATACAATATGATGGAATATGCTTACAGGGACCATAATTGATAATATTGAATATTTAATTGTACTAGTAATAAAATGTACTTGATCATATTGGACACTGTAGTAGTTAACATATAAGACAAAAAAAAAAATGAATACAATTTATTAAATTTTAAACTAAATTTTTTAAAAGAGTTTCATTTGTTAAAACCTATGCCAAAAACTCACGCTAGCACTAACAAGAATAGATGCACACCATTACAAATTTATTTCAAAGAACGAATATTCCGTAATAACTAGCGATTTGTTTCAAAGAACGAATATTCGGTAATAACTAGCTATAGCCTCATCAATAAGTTTGTCTTAAAAGATGGATTTACTATAACCTTATTTGAAACGTGCATAGTATATGAATACTTGCATCAAGCTGGACAAATACAAACTAAAACCGTGTCTATTTGAAATGTGTATATGAATACATGCCTCGAAAAGTGTAAATGAATAGGTCCCTGAAGCTCGAAGACCTTCTTGGGAGATGAAATCGATTGACACACGGGTTTGATATAATTCATAACTGCGTTCAAAGACATGGCCAAAGGTTGGTTGGTACCAGGGATTGACATGAAGAAGTTGTTGAATCGAGAAGAGAGGAAGCTCACCATGGCCAAGATACATGAAGCTTGAAAAGAATGGGGTTTCTTTCAGGTCATCCACCAATGCTTTAATGTCATATTATTTTTATTTATATCCCAATTGAATGTTTTAACATACTTTCACTTTGTACTGTATGTCATGTGTTAATCCATCTTTTGAATCAACTAGATCAAAACCAGTCTACACAGAACCAGCTACACAGTGTAGTGTTCTTAACAAAACATGATACACAGTCTTGTCAATGCATATCAAGAATAAAAATAGATGGTTAGTCTTCTGATTGCATTGTCCCAACAGAGCCATCCAACTTACTATTACGTAGCATTAAAGAACATATAAACACTGGATTTATTCCCTATAAATCTATTACCGGGCCCATATCTATAGGTAGTTGGTTTTGAGTCCATACTAGAGATTAAAAAAACACTGAAGCAAATCCTCTTGGATTCTGCCATATTCACAAAAGCTTGTTTATTTTTACAATGATTTTATTTTTGGTTTAGCAATGAATGCATGAAATGCACGAGTATAGATTATATTGTTGTGTACCTTTTTAAAACAATATATATTTCAGTCGTCTAAATAGTATGACATAGAGCTTGTGACTCTGTAATGCAGTCCTTGGCAAAACGCTTCCTCGACAAACCTGAGCACCAAACGGGCCATCCGAACGATTTCCATCCCCACTGATCGGGCCATCAACGCACAAACCTGCCTGGCCACAGAGCCGTTGGGTCGCTCTCCTTCTGATGCAGGAAAAATTCTTAATTAATTAGTAAGCGAGTGCATTTCAGCTATAGCAGAGAGGAAAACTGTGTTGAACTGGGATGAAAGCTATTAGACATAGGTGCACAGGAAAATTGTTGGAATAACAGGTAAGAACAGAGAATGGTGCAACACATGGGCATCAGGTTTCTCGAGTTGACTATTGATCCTAAGCACCAGTTTATCCAGTAACAAAACCAACGATAGAAGTTTCAGTGCCAAAGAATCCATCTGTACCATTGCAAACATCTTAGTCAGCAGCATCAACATCTAAGCCAGTTCAAATACCAGTCGATGAATAAGCCACAAAACACAGAGCACTACCCACAGAGGTAGATGCAAAGGTTGAACCTATAGATTCACCAACAACACTTATACAAATCCCGACCATTGCTCTGTTCACCAGACTAGCTAACGGGTAGAAGTTGCGTCAACCCAGAAATTTTCGACGTGATGGGAGTTCATGGTTTCTGTCTTTCCCACCCTTGCTACTATATTTGTATGTCTGGTGTATGTGAATGGTGCAACACATGGGTTTCATGAAGACAACCAGACACAACATGCAGACAACCAGACACAACATGCGGACAAAGTGGCTAAGGGCATTCTAATGTTTAAGATTGGAATAAAGGTTTAACATTTAATGCGAAAAAGTAATGCTAAACTTAGTTCTAGCATTACTTGACTTAGGTAACATTACTGATCAAATATGCACTTGAAAGTATTTTTAAGGTAAGATATGGTAACGGTCTGCCTTGGAAAGAGGCTAAATAAAGCCTTCAAATTAAAACTTTAGCCTAAAAACCAAATGCAACTTCAAAATTTGCAGGACTCTCTTAAAACTTTGGTTAAATTGTTTGGTTTTTGTGCCATACTAATGCAACCATAAAAAAATCGATTACTATAAGTCCCTACATCTCGAAGGGCATGGACTAATAAGAGACAAATCATCCTTGACACTTAGCACCATTTTTTTAAATCATTATTCTCGAGGCCCTGAATATTCCTTCTAGGAATATTTGTGGGAGCAACCAGTGGTATTTCACGCTTATATTTTTCAAAACGACATTTTCCTGAATGCATATTTTCCTTAAGCTTTTCCCTTTCCGAGTAAATAATCCGATTGGATTTTTTTCGGAAGATAGGTATAGAAGGAATTTTTATGATATCCGTCATTGTTTTTTGTGCCTCTATATGTTATGATATATAAACAAAAACCTATGAGGATATATACAGAATCCATGCAAGCCATCAAGGACATTAGTGATTGGTACATAGGGTGGTAATACACCTATATTAGGATTTATGATTATGCGGGTGCACCGCACCTTCTCACTAAATATATACCTGCAAATTTAATAATAAGGGAAATTCCATACCAACCAATAGATGCTGGAATCAAAACATTACTAGATTCTAATCCAAAAAGGTATTAGACAAAGTTTCCAATAAAAGTGGGGAAACATACATTATTCAATGCCCCTCATGTGAAGAAAGAGTTATAAGATCTAAAGGAGTTGATTGTATGCATAGGGAAATCCAAACAACATGATCCTAAAGGATTAGTACAGATTCACCTCAAATCGGTGGGGTTATTAAACCCAATCCAACATGAAGAAGATCCTTAAGAAGACCATTTTAGAGGAACTTTGTCCTTTGAAGAGGATTTACTGAGAATAATAGATGAAACAAAGAGAGGAGAAATAAATTTTTTAGAAGAAGAAAAAATAAAAGAAAATAAAAGAAATGAAGGAGAAGTGGTATATAGTGATAGCTCAAGATGTGATACAACAAGAAGAAAGGAAAAAATCTTGGGAGGATAAAGATAAATAACAATACAATATGGCCTTAGAGGAAAATGAACTGTATGAGGTGAAGAAGAAAGAAACAAAGGAATAATTGGCTAAGAAAGTAGAAGAGGAATAATTAGCCAATAAAAAAATAGAGAAGAAATTGCCCAAGAAAGTAGAAGAAGAAGAATTAGCCAATAAACAACAGAGAAAAAATTGGCCAAGAAAAGGAAAGAAGAAAAGGAGGAAGAGAGGAGAAGAGAGGAATTAATCAAGAAAGAAGAGGAATAATAAAAATAGAGAAAATAAGAGAAATCATCCAATAAAATAACAGAGAAAGTAGAGAATAAAAGGGAAGAGGAAGTCAAGAAAATATAAGAATAAATTGCTACAACAAAGAAGCTCTAGGAAGAACAGGAAAAAGGTACCCCTCTAAAATTATCCTAGAAGATTCATGTGCCAGACACTCTTATAGACACTGGTACCCCATTAAACACACTTCCAGCTAGTTTCGACAGTACCATTACAAATATTGTGGTGTTTTTAGACACTGTACCTAATTTGGGGAAATTCTTCTTCAGAAAAATCCAAAAGGAAAATTGCCACCAGATCAAACAAAAGACATAGAAATGAAGAAGTTATGAATACAAAATATAAATAAAGATCCATCTCATGGCATGTAGGAAAGGACTCTAAGGATAATTTATAAGATGAATCTTCATCCTTATGTTCTTTCATAGGGACTAATTCGCTCATGGTCATTGAACTAGGTGCATTTCTAGACAACTGCAAGGTACAAGTATCACTATTAGAGGAGAAACTAAAGCAACAAAAAGATCAAATGGAGATATGATTTATAAAATAGATGAAGGAGAAGGAGCATTTTCATAATATTGAGAATGATAATCTCAAGAACATCCATGTACAAGAGATAACAAACCTTAAGACACAATATTAGGAAAAGTTCATTCTTTCCAAAAGGCAAAAACATGTAATATTGGAGCTGGAAGAGAATTTGTAGAAAATGGAGAACACTATGAAAGAAAGTAGCCGGGGGGCACTCGCTTTGAAGACCATATAGGAAGAAGCCTTATATATCAATGAATACCTACGTAAAATACAGTCCTGGTTTTTCATACATTGGGATATATGCAAAGGCATCATGATTATCTAATTACAATGTCAGAACAAATTGATGAACAAAGAAGCCAATATAAAAAGGATCAGTATTCCTTTAAAAAGGTAATAGACTATCAGGAGGTTCATACCCAAACACCTACAATTCTTCCTAGATACAATATTAAACAAAAGATGAAAGATAAAATATTATTTGATTCTTTCTAAAAAAATATTTGATGATGTTAAAGAAACCCGAGAATTGGAGAATAAATCTTGTTTCTTAATTTGGAATTTGTCAGATAATATATTGGAATACTTTGGAATGGAGACCATGGCATGGTTGGATGAGGCAGGACTAAGTGAGCTAAGGATAAAAAATGTAATAGAATACATAGATGCAAGAAAGGATGAAATACTCCAAATCAAGGAGGTGAACAAG
Source organism: Picea engelmannii (assembly GCA_009831015.1). NCBI lineage: Eukaryota > Viridiplantae > Streptophyta > Pinopsida > Pinales > Pinaceae > Picea > Picea engelmannii. Next base: position 18,915 of record ML805498.1, read on the forward strand.
CATATTTTGAATAAATATATGGTCAATCCAATCAAACTAACTACTTATTCCAATGGATATGTGAAAAGGATTGAGAAAGAGATAAAAAGAGTAGTTATGAAAATGTGTGATGGAGAGATACAAGTGGATAAAATGTCATTGAACCAATTGGAAGAGGTCCTCAAGGACTACAAGTTGTGGATCTCTTATGTAGAAGAAACAACCTCCAAGAAATTCACTTCAGAGTTCTTGTTTCATTTTTGTATATAAGCCTAGCGAATTTGTAATTTAAGATGAGACAAAGTTGTAATATGAAAAGTCAGGAATATAAACTAAATAGTCATTAGAAACAAAAATCCTCTCTTATTATATAAAGAGGTCTTGATGTAAGAAGGAGGGCCCTTTTCCCATTGTACATGTTGGATGATACTATTATTTCTAACCAAATTAAGAGGAGAAGGAATTTTGAGATCATGGTTGTTGTCAAATGTGTGTTGGACTCCTCTATACATGTGTTTGTTATTTAAGATCCTTGAATGCTTGTCATATGAACTACTTTTGTGTTAAATATTTAAGATACTTATGTTGTTATGATTTCTAATGTGTACAGTAATGATATTACGAGTCTTGCCTACAACTATTTATGATTATATCTCTAATTTCATTGTTTCAATATTTGTTGATTGACATGAACTATTTATGTTTTCAATAATATTATTTTGAAACTGTATTCATTTAGCTAGTTTCAATCCTGATTAGTATACGTTAGAGTAGAGTAGTATTAGAATATAATAGTATAATTTAGTTGTAAATAATTTAAATTCTGATTAAAATTCTGTGAAGACAATTTACTTTCAAGTTCATAATAAAATATCTTTAAGTGGAAACTATGCCCCTATATTGGTTGTAATTTTCCATCCCAAATGAGAGTGAGCCTAATTGGAGCTTGACATCAGTTATCTTCCCTTACCTGATTGATAGGCCATTTAGAACCATCAACAAAAATTGCTCTAGAAGGAGGGCCATCTAGATGAATGGATGGTAAAGAGTTGAAAAACCCTACCCATTCTAATTCATTGATAAACCCGTCACGACAAACTGAATTCCAATTCTTAAACCCTAAGAAAAACTTAGATCCCTAGATAACTTTGGTGCAAACACCTACTCATATATCGAGTCAATCTATCGCATTTGGAACTGAACTTATGACCTCATAACCTCTTGACCTAACCCCTGCTGGTATCAATAAGTTTTTTCCACAATTTTGTGTTCTTACTCATAATGTAAGAAAGAATCTCAGACTTAGGATGATTGAGTATCCTTTACCTTTGAGTCAAATATAGTTGCATCCCAAGGAACTAATCATCTAAGATTTTTCAACTGGCGTTGGAAAACCATTCTTCGGATCTCCCAACTATCGAATTTCTAATGTTTTAGAAGGGATAACCGACCTGATAAAGTTTAATTTTGAAGATTATCTAGTGGTGATCTCCACCTATAAACCCTAAAGATTCCCCCAAGGATTAACCTGAAGGAGAACATATAGAAAGTCCTAGAAGTATGGTGAGAGTGAATTCCAACCAACCCAATAACCTGAATTCCAATCAACCATGGATCACTCAGGATGTTGTATCAATACTAGAGGCTACTCATACTTTGCCTAAGCACCCTGAGAAGATTCTACCCAAATTCGAACCTGAGAAAATAGATTCAGTAGAGGACCATATAATCAAATCTATGTTGACAATTAGACTAATGAATGTGCAACATGAAGATGTTCTGTGCAATATTTTTTCTTATACATTGGAAGTTAATTCCTCTACATGGTATTTCTCTTTAGGAAAAGCTTCAATTACTAGATTGAGTACCTTTGAAACTACATTTATTGATAAATGTGGAGAAGATAAATCCCCAACAGTTCTAGTCTTAGAATTATCGAGGATCAAAATGGATGTTAAAGAAAAGGTGAAGTATTTTAATCAGAGGTTTCTAACATTAATGAAAAAAATCCTTGTAACTTCTTAACATGTCGATGATGTATCAATTGAATTTTATACTTCGTCTTTACCAGTATCAATGGCCATGTTTGTGAAAATATATGAAAAGCGTACCCTTGATGACACATTTAAAGAGGACATCAAAGTGGAGAAGGGAATGTTGATCTTGGAGTAGAGGCTGACAAGGACAAACCCAATACCAAGAATAAATTTCCACCAACAAAATCCCCTAAAGTTATCAAATGAAATTTTTTACAAGAAGAGGAATGTTGGGGAAGGAACTTCAAATGCTAAGAGATTATTTAAATTCCCTCCCAAGAATATCACTCCTCCTCTAACTAAGACTAACACACCTATAGAGGGCATCAATACAAAATACTTTCTCAATGTTTTTAAAGCTTGGGCCTATACTAGTGAAAAATCCACTGATGAGAAATATGAAGGAGAAGGGTAGGATGAAATAGAACAAGAAAATAAATATGAAGATATTCAAGAAACCTCTAGGAAAGAGGTCAATTCATTCTGGGATATATCTAACAAACCAGATGTTGGAGATGAAGAGGAGGATGTGGAATAAATCCATTTATCTCAAAACTCATATAATACAATAAGTATAAGTAAGGATTCCATGTCAGATACACCTTCTAACTATGGAACTTCTCAAGAGACACCCACAATGCATAAGTCCAATTCTACTAATATTGGATCCTCACATGCCCCTACCTCCCATAATTTGGAGTATCATTTTGTATAATATTTGAAAAGGACCAAGACTAACATATATATTTTTTAAACTTAGTAAGTTACCCCAAATTCAAGAAAATTTTATCAATACCCTACAAGGATCATCCTAAAAAAAAAAAATGCACTAATGTAGGAGATACCAATGAAAATGAAAAATCTACTAGGAATGGAGATTATGGAACGAAGACTGCCAAAAGGAAATCTCTTGTCAATACTTCTTTGATTGGTAAAAGGTCAAAACCTGTCACTCCTCATTTTGTATTGACCTTTGAGATATTTAATAGAAATGTCCACAACTGTATGGTTGATTAATCTAATTAATCTAATGTGATTCCATTTAAAGTATGTGAGAAACTAAATGCTAAACCTAAAAAATCTTATATTCAAATCATAAAACTAGACAAGTTGAGTGTCAAGGTTATGGGAGAGATGAATAATTTCTTGATAAGGTTGGATTCCAATCCAAAGGTGCATCAAACAACAAACATCATTGTGGTAGACATCCCAAAAACCTATGGAATTTTACTAAGAAGAGATAGGTCTGCAATGTTGCATGGATATTTTTCCATTGATTGGTGTCATCTATGGCTACACTATAATGGAAAACAAAATCAGACAAAAGTTGAAAGGGAAATATACATGAAGTATGTGGTCACAAATATAAATGATTCAAATGATTGATTAATGTTCAATCATTCTATTTTGGGGAATTACAACTTGAATACTTTCTTTGGAGAAATCACTTCTAAAAGATATCCACATGCAAAATCATATAAGTAATTTGAAATCCTTCATTACACTCATATTGTCAAGCTTGATTGTTACATACTAAATAGGAAAGACAATAATTCTAATGTACATATTGACTTGTTTGTAAAGATTAACCCTGACGTACACGTAAAATTATATGTTAAGACTAACCTGGATATAGACACTAACATAGATCCATCAACTAATCACAAAATAAACCCTGACAAGTGGACTTTGTTCTTTGATGTATCAAAGTCCAATGAGGGTGCACATGTTTGATGCATTCTCAAATATCCCAAAGGTAAGATGGTTTTGATATCATGTAGACTAGAGTTTCAATGTACCATTAAAACTATTGAATATAAATCTCTTATCCAAGGACTAAGGAACAAGGTGGACTTGAAAGTGAATTTTATAAAGGTATTTGGTGATTCTGAAATTGTCATTAGACAGGTACCAAATAATATTCATTGCATTTCAAATAATCTTAAACACTACCAACAAGAGGTATGGGATTTAATTAAGAATTTTGATGCTTTCAACATCAGTCCCATTCCTTGTTCATTAAATTATGATGCATATTTATTATCTAATGTTGCAACAAAATTAATTCCACAAGAGGGTATTATGCCTTACACTTTTTTTTGTGGAATTATTATACAGGCCCTCAACACCTAACAAAATAATGAATTGTAGGGTCTTCGAATATGATCAACATATCATCATTTTTTTTCATATAAAATATGCTTTCAAAGATTTAACCATTGATGAAATCCAACATGATCAAGACTTGAATTCCCACATGAAAGTTTTTGTAGTAAAAGTAGCCAATGAAAAAATAACCTGAGTAAATACCATTCCAACAATTGTCGTGAGACTAGAGAATCTATATGATTTATAGGACAAGTTTAAAAGGGTCACTAACTGCAAAAAAATAGCTCATCTATGCAGTATGAGTTGATTAATCTTGGAAAAGATGACCACCCTTAGGTTGTTAATCTTGGCACTAATTTATCTCCAGCAGAAAATCATTCCTTCATCAATCTCTTTAAATAAGACAAATAAATTTTCTCTTGGACATACAATGATGTCAAGACACATGACACCAAAATCATTCAATGAAGCCTCAAACAAAGCCTTTTCAAAAGAAGTTGAGGAAGATGCATCCAAATTGAGAACCTTGGGTAGAAGAAGAATTCTCTTGGATTCAAAGATTATCTTCACATACTCATTAGATAGCCAATTTAGTACCTTATAGTAATAAAATGGAGACATTAGGTTATATGTAGACTTCATAAACTTAAATAGGGCCTCAGAGAAAGATAACTATCCTATGGTGTTGATTAAGGTTGGTTGTCATTGATGTCAACCCTTGAAGAAAGACTCGTAGCACAAAGGTTTGGGTAATGGACCCAATAGTGTTTGATTTAAATATGACTCATTATTTTTTGTCATGGTTGATAAGAAGTAAATATGGATGAACTCCAAAGTGGTCTCCTTATGGTGAAAGCCCTCACAGGAAGACACTTTGTGGAGTAAGAGAGCCCATGCTTAATTGTGGAATAATGAGATGAAGGAAAGTAAATTTGTCAGGGAAAATATCCTAGATGGATAGTTCTTTTCATTTCATTTCCGGTGGTATGTGGAACATCACATAATTCCTCACGGTTAGAGAGTTATGGCCATGAGAAGTTGGAGACCCAGGTTTGGGTAATGGACCCAAGTTTGTTTGATGGGTAACTGTATGAGTTATGATATATTTTCAGATAATACTATTCTATATGGATAGTACATGTCATGCCATTTCTGGTGGTATGTAGAACGTCACATAACTCCTCACGG
>ML805498.1:55756-90891 GCA_009831015.1 Picea engelmannii
GCCCATGAAGTAAGGGCCGTTCCTGAATATTAGATCTCTGTCCTCCTGGGATATAAATTCGAAGATGAAATATCCACGTCCGACCGCGTAGCTGGTAACACTGTTTGTAATCAGCGGTCGCCAGTTTCGTTGGACCCAGTTTTATGTGGATCTGGAGGAGGGCCAGAGGCCCATGAATTGACCAATGAGACCGCGTTCAGAGAGTGAGAGGGTGACTTTCATCGGTTGATCAGGAGGAAGATCTATTTCTGGAATATCCTTCAATTTCTTGACGAAGCTGGGAGCTTCTGCTGTGATCGTTTGCTTGCCACATGCCTCTACCAGACGACGAAAAGAGGAGGCAGGGGAAGGAGGGGGCGGCGGCTCCCCTCCCTGAACTTCCATGGCGGCTTAAACCCTAACACACCAGGCTGCGCGAGCTTTCACAAATCGCGATTTTTCGGGAGCAGTTCTTGAAATTCTCAAAAGGTTATTCTTCTCTTCCATACCTTTGCCAGTTGAAAATTTCACAATATCATAAAATTTGAAGGACATGGGGGTGGGATTTGATCCACTTATGTGTGCACGGGTCACGATACCATTTATTATAGTATCTCTGGGTGCAACCACACGTTCGACCACTACCTCAAGGTGTCCCCATGCCTCCAGGTAAAGCCCTCAAGAGAATTGAACCTTGCCCAATGGTGAAAAACTCCTCGCTTTCCACCATTGGATCCAACCCCTTTGGGCTATCCATGCTTGCATTGTTGTACATGGTGTGTACTTCTATTTTTTTATGATATTTTAATCATTTGGTATTAGAGCATCGATCCTAGGGTTTTTCTTCTCTAAGCAAGCGAGATTAGAATTTTCAATATAACTTTGTTTATGGGATGATTCAGATAGAGAAATGTGGAGGTTGTTTATATGACATATCAAGGTATCTATGGTACAAATTTAATATTTTTGGGTATTCTAATTTCATAGATACAACCTATGGAAGATCGAGTTTCTGACTCATCATGAATTCAATTTTAAGTGAGTTATCTTGGCGTTTTCGCTATAACTTTTTTTTTGGGATTCTTTAGATATAATTTTTTTTTGGTTACTTAGAATACATATCAAGGTACCTATGGTACACATTTCATATTTGGGTTCATTATACTTTCAAATATATACCCTGTGGAAGATAGACTTTTTGACTAGTCCTATAACTAGTATCGAAAAGCTGTTCTGGGTAAAATAGTCATATATTCTTCAATGAGAATCCAAATTTAGTGACACGAGTTGAATTTTAATAGGAAATTCCATAGTATTTCTGGTATAATTTTTAGAAACAGGTATCAAATATTGGACACGTGGCATTATGTACAAATTTTCTCTTCAAAAAAGGCCAAAAATCAGCAAGGTTTGGGAAAGTTACCATAACTTTCACTTGGAATATAAAATTTTGGTCAAACATATGGAATTGTATATAATACCTAACAGAGTAATATAGGATGAAATTTCAGACTCAGAGAGGCCAAAATCACATAAATACATTAAAAGTAAGGTATGCTAAAAGGACAAACTCCAAATTAGGGTTTCAAATGTATGTTCACTTAAAACTAACATAAATTTTGAGTGGAATGTCTGATTGAGCTAATTCAAAAGCAATTGAAAAAGAAAACAAATAGTAATATATTGTAAAAATGATTATAACTATTTGAAATCATTATTCATAATAAATTCAGGTTGTGAGTTCATTGTTGTGGTTAGATCTCACTTAAGAATCAATGACAATATCGAGATTTACATGAGACAAAGATACAAATGAAATCAATCCCATGGAATAGTTGATGATGGTAAAATAATATTGTAAGAATTTTTTTTGGGAAAGCCTCAAGTTTTTTTGTGAAGCTTGCAAGTGGTGGTATTTCCTTTATGCAGGTACTAAATTCTCCCCCACATCGATTTTTTTCTAAAAAATATTCTCAAATAAATGGATCAAAGATACAAACAAGGAGGAGATGTATAAAATTCAAGAGGATTTAAAAGAAGAAAAAGAAGAGATCAAGAAGAAGGGTGATGAGATATCTAATATGATGACATCTTCTATCCTCTTTTTTTGGTATTTGATTACTTTATCCTTGAATATAATACTATCATATTTGGCATGTACATCCTCTAGATGAAGTTCAACTTCTTCAAGTATCTTTTGGTGATCCTTCTTAAATATTGTCTTCTTTCTCCCTTTGAAGCCTCAATGTCACCCCATTTATCAAATCCTGACTTCCTTCTTCAATTTTGGATTTCATTTCTAATTTTACCTCATCAATATCTAGGGATTCTTAAACCTTCTTGCAAATTTTCCCTTCAAGTATTTTGGTAGATTCTTCATCTAATATCCTTTTTTTTTTTTTTTTTGGGACAATGTTTCTGTTATTGTTTAAATCTCTTAACCTCATCCAATATATTTTTATTATGGTTTCCTAATCTCCATATTTCTTCATATTTCTTTTTCAATTCTTCCCTTGGCTCATCATTTGATCACTTCCCTTTACTACCCATTCCTTGTTTAAATTTTTCAACTTCTTTAAACAAGGAATGGGTAGTAAAGGGAAGTGCTCAAATGACGAGCCAAGGGAAGAATTGAAAAAGAAATATGCAGATTAGGAAACCATAATAAAAATATATTGGATGAGGTTAAGAGATTTAAACAATAAAAGAAACATTGTCCAAATAAAAAATAAAATAAAGGATATTAGATGAAGAATCTACCAAAAGACTTGAAGGGAAAATTTGCAAGAAGGTTTAAGAATCCCTAGATATTGATGAGGTAAAATTAGAAATGAAATCCAAAATTGAAGAAGGAAGTCAGGATTTGATAAATAGGGTGACATTGCAGCTTCAAAGGGAGAAAGAAGACAATATTCAAGAAGGATCACCAGAAGATACTTGAAGAAGTTGAACTTCATCTAGAGGATGTACATGCCAAATATGATAGTATTATATTCAAGGATAAAGTAATCAAATACCAAAAAAAGAGGATAGAGGATGTCATTGTCTATGAAAAAAAAATAGATGAAATGCATATGCAGAGTGAAGGGAAACCATCAAATGTGAAACCATATCGACACCCTCATTATCAGGAAATATTTCAAAGAAGACAAGAAGGTCGATATCAACATTATTCAGGAAATATGTAATAGTTATCAATACTCGTGTAGAAAGGCATCAAAAAACAAGTATTAAACAAGATATTATCATAGACCAACATCTACTATGAATTGAATAAGCTTCAACAAAAATACATGGAATCAAGGGAAAGAAATGTATGAAACAACTAGCCACCAAGGATTACGACAAAAAATAATTGATTTTGGATGGAAAGGAAAGAACAGGAACATAAGAAAATTATATTATTTGGTTTCATCACATGTGAATCCTTTAATTGGAAATCTTTGAGGACAAATATTTTTGAACGAGGCTACTATGTTAGGACCCAAGTGTTGAAGTTACTTCAGACACACCTAGGATTTATTTTTTCTAAGGTTTTTCCTTGTTTATTAGTCATAATTATTCATTATCCAATATCCTATATTTTAGGGGAGAATATTCCACTTGGAGAATATTCTCTTCACTTGACACTTCAATTTAACTAGTTGAGTTGAGTCTAGAGGCTGCATTGGTTTTTTCACCATGCAACATTAGGATCATCACCATGATAATGCAAATTTGCCTCGGTTTCATCACCATATTGGTGCATTACCCTTCATTCCTTGATCTACTCCTCACTACACTTTTTTTCATTCAGCTAATTGAAGACTGATTTACTAGTTAACTCAACTAGGTGGCAGTTCACACCCGTAACTGCCTAAGAGACTAGACTAGGTGGCAGTTTACTCTCGTAACTATTGGTGTGTTTCCAGGTCACTCTAGACCACCACTATGGCGCATTAGTTACTCATGTATCCTATATCTATTGTAAATTATTCACTCTTTGAATGTGGAATACAGTGAATGAGAATTCTTTCATTCTTTCTCTCCTTCTTCTTCTTTCTCAAATTCTCTCTGCAAATGTGTCTATTATTGTTTATCTAGATATATTTTGTGAAGGTTCAACACATTTACATGGTATCAGAGCCAACGAACTGCTAAGAAAAATCTACACCAAATTATTTTTGCAGGTACTAAAGATTGAAGAACAAAGAAAAGATGGAATTTATGTTTTACTCACTGATGATACTTATCATGCCTCATAACTATTTGGAGTGGAAGCCAAATATTCTACTTCTTCTCAAAAGTAGAAGCTTATACCAAATAACCATGGAAATGGAAGTAGAGTCTGATTCCACTGATGAGAAAAATGACTTTCTCAATAGACAAGATATGGCCATAGGATTTATCTGCTTGTCTATTTCTCCAAAAATTCTCCACCAAGTATGTGATGTCACAAAATAATTCACTCCAAATGAGTTATGGACCAGATTGGAGGTTCTATTTGGGAATAAAGAATATTTTGAATATTTATGCAGGGGATTGGAAAGATAGAGTCATAACAACAACTGTCAGAAGATCAAGCCTCTTATTCTGAAGAGCCTTCTACACAAGTATTGGAACAAATTTGTATTCCATTAATTGAAGATGATGTCTACTCCATTTCAGATTTGTTTTCTGAATTTCATGTGGAATATATATGGCATGCATATTAGGAGTCACATGCAGACACTTTTGCATGCACCATGCATGCATCTCAGAAGACAAAAAGGGAGCCGCGCACATCAAACTCAATTATGATATTTTCTGAGAACAATTTGTAGAAATAAATTGGATATTTGAATTCCTCTCGAAAAAATGTGTAACATCCCACTCTGGCGCACTAAGAAAACTTATTATTTGAGGACACTTGCTAGCAAGTGATCTAGACTTTTCTGATGTTAAAACATTTATACTTGATTATGATGCGTTATGATAGACGACATGATGTTTTACTATTGATGTATACAGGTGCTATTGACTCAGTTGTATTGAGTGTGCAGGGTTGGACCTTGAGGATGCAGAGGCATCGGTGGAACCCCTTGGACTCTGGATTGAGTCAGGGAGTGTGCTATTTAGGATGATTTATTTACAATAATGTTTTCATTGATTTGATGATATGTTGTTGACATGTTCTGACATGATGGTTGATGATGCAGGCTGACGATAGCTTGTCGACCAGACTCACATATGAAGTAAAGGGGCCACACATGATTTCCAGAGAGATTGAGGGAGAGGTGTGGACAACAACCCTGCCACAGCCTACTAGCACTCCCGCCGTGGCTCGAACTGTAGGTTAACGATTACCTAGTTCGAGAGGATCCACGATGCCGTGAGGGCGGACTGCGACAGTCGCTCATGATGATTCTAAGGGGCGTGCAATAAGGTGGGGGCCTTATTCCTTAGAGCCCTTAGTCTCTCACAAGTTCACCTGGCGGAGTGTTGACTCCAGGGGTTATAGATTTCTACCAATCAGTCAAGTCGACGAGTGACGCCCTTGGAGCACGTGGTGCATCCTGAAGGGCACATCGCGCAAAAGAAACACAAGTTGGCGAGTGGCACCCTTGGAGGACGTGGTGCATCCTGAAGGGCACGTCGCGCAACAAGAATCAAACGAGGCGAGTGGCACCCTTGGAGCACGTAGTGCGTCCTGAAGGGCACGTCGCATTGATGATGATGATGAGACACACCTAGATGACCCTAAGACCTTAACGCCTTAAGAAATTCTCAAAACGACTCCCTTAATTAATTGTTGCCCAGTTAAAATCTAACCTAAATTTAAAACATCTCTAAGATAAAATTTTGATTAGCCTTAAGAAAAGACCCTACAAAAACAAACATAAGGGCGTAAACTAAAACCCTCCTAAGTGTTAGTTAAAGTCTTCTTAAAATTAAAGGGGGTAAAGTGAAGAGAGGGATAAATTAATTAAAATACGTGGTTTTAATTGTAAAAAGGAATAAAAATTTAAAAAACGTGTGAGAGTATAAAAGAAATGAATTTAAAAAATATAATGAAAGGATTAATTAGCGCATCTATCTTTTTGGTTTAAAAAAAAAAAAAAGTAATAAATAATAGAAATAGGGAAACTTGTAATAAAGGAAACATACTAAAGGAAAGTAGGGGACATAGGGTAAAAAGCAAAAAGGAATAAACAATTAAGGACTTACTAAAATGAACTAAATTTAGCAACTTCATTTTAGGGAAAGTTATTAAAAGCATGTAAGGGGATCTAGGAACACCTAGGAGTAATTTTAGGAGCGACTCTACGTGGGTGAGGGAATTGAGTCTTTTAAATTTTTAAAAGAAAATAATTTTTGGAGAAACGTGGGGGACGAGTGACACTTGGACGGCAGAGGATTTTTAGAGGATTGTCATTAAAACTTAAATTAATAGTGATTTAGGGAAAGTAGGTGGGTCTCAAATTTCTATAAAAGAAGGGGAAGATGAGGAAGAAAGGATGAACGGTTAGCGTAACATTACGCTGCCGGAATGTGGCTTGACTGATTTCTTGTGAGGAGTTGGGTTTTTTCTCAGCTCAGATTAGAGTGGTAGCTCAGCCTTGCGAGGCGAGCTGAGAAGCTAGACTTATCTTCTGGATCTTGTGTGGCCCCTTTGCGGCTCGGGGGGCTAAGGGGGAAGCAGAGTACCCCTAGCGATTGGCTGGGAGGTACCGGTGAGGTCTCTACGGTCGGCGAGCGGGAGTGGCACAGAGCGCGGGACGTGGCACGAAGCGCGGGACGTCATCCTAAGCGGGCGAAGGGCAACGGTACGCTCCTTGATTCATAGAGTAGAATGCATTAGGTTATGATTAGATCTGTTTATGTAATGGTAAATCTAGATGGTTGAAAGCTTAATTTCCATAGATGTTGGTTATCGTTGGACTGAATGGTTGATCTTTATTAGCTTACTCAAGCAGATTGTTTTGATGTTAAAAATTTGTTGTAAATTTTACTGTGTTGATGGAGTAACCCCTAGCCTGGTAGTTAGCATTTCGAGCTCATTGTGTACAGCCACGCTGGAAACAGCTTCTGGCACACTCCCTTGCATTTCGATCGCCCGAGAAGACCCCCTTTTCTGGATTTTGTTGAATTTTGGGATCTGGGAATCATTCGGCAACGGGTATTGACATTTTCATTCTGAGAATTGTTTTAGAAATCCATCTTGTAACTCTATTCCTGAATATTTCCCTCCGGTACCTGAGCGTTGTAAGAGGGTACTGTGATTGATGTTATATTGATGCTATCCACCTTACCTATCAGGGTTAACTGCGCTTCCTTGGGCGATGATGTTTCTTTCCTGTGCATCTAAATCAAAACGAATACTCCAACCCTGTCAGCGTTAGCCTTTTTAATACCGAAATTGTGGTTCCCTCCTGGTGTGATTCGGTGCACTTTTCCCTTTATCTGTGAAAGAGTTGTGGCTAGAATGGCCATCGTTGTCTTAGACACTACTGTGTTATTTACTTATGGTGGCTTAAACTCGTGGAAGAAGTTGGATAACGTACTGCTCCCTGAGGAATTCAGAAATTCGTTTGAGCCTGCGTTGGATACTTGGCGAGGTGAACGGAGTGGCATTCTGCTGTACCTTACCCTAGACTATATCTTCTTGATAGCAGTTATCCTCTGGTGATGCCACTAGAGACAACCTTAATACCTCGTTGATTGCTTGTGTTTCTTGTTGACCACGGCGGATTTTAAAAAGGAGAACGACTGAGTCGTGTTGAGTTGCCACAATTTTTGCCATTAAGTCGTATCTGACCATGCCGTAAGTGACCATGTAAATTCCATTTAAATATGGACTGCGTCTGTTAAGGGACCCCGATTTTGTGATTTAATCTGAATGACTGAGTGGTTGTTATAACCACATTTTTGGGCTCTTAAAAGATGTGAACTGATACCCTCACTGCCAGCGATTGACCCCTTTCTGGAGATGGCCTTCCCATTGAATTCCTGGCGTTTTGCCCTGGGTTATGACTGCGTTGGGACTTTAGCCAAATTTTGCTGCTGCCATTTGTCAGGACTGCAATCAATGCTTGATCCCAACATTTGGTTGCTTTGATTATCAGCTACGGTTCCCAATTTAATGACTGCTTTATTTTCGACAAATTACCTTTTTTTGGCCAACACGTACCAAACCTCAGCTATTTACTGGCACCTGTAACAGTATTATTGTTGGCAGATGTATTGGAGTGCGTCACTACACAGAACCTTGTCAACTTTTATAGACAGACCTTAAATGGACATGCTAACTGAGCAAAACACCTTTTGTTCTCTCCCCTATTTTTAAATTGAAATAAACAATGAATGATGGTGACCATAAGGGAAGGGTTTGTGACAGAGTTGATTGACAAAATTATTGTTTTTACTTTTCGAAAGGGGTTTAGTTAGCGTACCTTTTAGCGATGAGTTAGATAATGAATATTCAATGCTGTAGGATATTTTAATTTAAATTGCAATGCTAATAATTTAAAGGTATCGATATGGTTGTCCTAGTTGTTGATGTAGTTTCAATGTTGTCAATGATAATTTAATGTAATTCTTATTTTAATATTACTGGTAAACGTAAATGTCAATGTCATTTGTTTATGTCATGGCAACGCTTGTACTATGGGAAAAACACTACACCAGTATTGATAAGATATGAATCTAGGTTCATGGTTATTCTCTTTACAATGTTAATTTACAATGTTAATTTGGCATGGAAGGAATGATATGGTTGGTTCATTATAGGGGTAATTAAATTTGTTTTGTTTACAACATGAAGAATATAAGGTCCTTGAAGGGAGTACAATAAAATTAATACGATTGGGTTGAGGGGAAGGTTACAATTAATTCTATGAACTTATGTTTAGGGTTGGATTAAGGGTGCTAATTCCTTACTAGCCTTGTTAATGGTGAATGTCTTGTAATGTGAAGGTTATTCCTGCATACTTTGTAACTCAAATTAAAAGAGCATTACCCTTTTATGGCAATGGTTGTAATTTTAGTATTGGGATAACACATAAATTATAAGGTGATGTTCTTGTGCAAAGTAAATGGTTGTAATGTAATCTGTTTATCTTGTCACTGCAACGTCATTGTAATTTTAGTTGTGATTGATAAACTTATGTGGTGTAGTGTCCTTGAATAAGCACAAGGATTATTTCAGTTAGTAAATGAGGGTTGCGGTTCATTGAATAATGTTGTACCTGGTTGATATGCTATCTGTGTGCTTGGTCTGCTTGTGTCGGCGGGACGTAGACACCCCCATGTATCCTTAGTATATTTGTCTGTGTGTGTGATTTTTTTGTGTAAAGAATCCAGTGTCGTATCAAGAGTCTCGGGCCCTTTAAAGGCAGGGTTTCCACTCTTGCGACACACCTGACAAAGATTACTAGTTTATGCCTGAGCAGTCGGCCAGGAGCCTATCTGACCTTCTCTCTCTCCGAAGCAGAGGACTAAGATTAAACGCCCTGCTTTTCTGTGCAGAAATAGTAAACTCTACTATGATGGATTCTTCCAGCTGTGATTGTACTGTACATAACACCTTGTGTCGTTTTCTGCTTACAGTTGCTAGTTGTACACCTTATGTCTAGGGACGTTTATTGCTTGTTGTTACTGATGTATGTCGTATGTCGTCTTGTTGTGTTCATCTTGATTGCATCTTGCTCGTAGTTGGGTTACTAGTTTCTGCCTGAGCAGTCGGCCAGGAGCCTATCTGACCTTCTCTCTCTCCGGAGCAGAGGACTAAGATTAAACGCCCTGCTTTCCTATGCAGAAATAATAAATCTATTCTTATGGATTCTTCCTTATGTCTATGTTGTTCGTATGTTTGCAGTTACTTGTTGTGCACCTTATGTTCTCTTGTTGTTATCATCATGGTTGCGTCTTGTTAGTCGTCAGGTGGCGACGTAGAGTCAAGTGTGTTTGTTTCCTCTTTACACGCGCGCACACACCTTAAACAAAAAATAAATAAAAATTTGCACCTGTTACAGAGTTATTGTCGTAATGAGGAAGCCGTTACAAAATTTCCAATTTCAAAAAAACAAATCGTCTGAAATGGAGTCTGGGAAGTGAATTTATGATCATTTTAAAATCAACAAAATTTCAGCATTTTTCCGGAAACATCCGCACGGTTTTCAAAATTTCATCCAAAATTTATTTGGATATTTTTCATTACAATAAGAGAAAGTGGATATGTGTGGACTTCTCAATGGTGCATATACTTCATTAGATCCATGCAGACATCTACATCTTCAACAAAATCTTCAACGAGCACAAACTTGCACAAAAGCGAGGTCTTCTTGGAGTGAAGAACAATGTTGCTTAACAACTATTTTTTTTTCCTTCTCATTTTTTTTATGCATTTTAATTTGAGGGGGGGGGTTTCCCATGAGGTTTTCCCTATTTCGTCCTTTAGTTCATTGTATATTTTGTATTTGGGTCCCTAACATGGCCTTGTTTCTAGGACCCATTCTTTATTTTCATCATAGTGATGATCAGGGGGGGTGTTGGAGTTACTTCACACACACCTAGGATTTCTTTTTCCTAAGGTTTCTCCTTGTTTATTATTTATAATTATTCATTATCTATTCTCCTATATTTTAGGGGAGAATATTCCACCTGGATAATATTCTCTTTATTTGACACTTCAGTTTGACTAGTTGAGTTGAGTCTAGATGTTGCATTAGTTTTGTCACCATGCAACATTGGGATCATCACCATGATAATGTGAACTTGCCTCGGTTTAATCACCATATTGGTGCATTACCCTTGATTCCTTGATCTACTCCTTACTACACTTTGTTTCAGTCAGTTAATTGAAGACTGATTGACTAGTTAACTTAGCTAGGTGGCAGTTCACTCCTGTAACCACCTGAGAGACTAGAATAGGTGGTAGTTTACCCCCGTAACTGTTGGTGTGTGTCCATATCACTCTAGACCACCACTATGGTGAATTAGTTACTCATTTATCCTATATCTGTTGTAAATTATTCACTCTTTGAGTGTGGAATACAATTAATGATAATTCTTTCGTTCTTTCTCTCCTTCTTCTTTCTCAAATTCTCTCTACAAATGTGTGTATTATTGTTTAGCTAGATATATTTTGTGCAGTTTCAACACATTTACACCAAGGGGGGCATATATAGGGTTAAATGTATATGATATGACCCCAATGGAGGCATATATGGGGCTAATTGTACATGTAATGTGTAAATATATATGTAATAGGGTCCACCTAATAGTAAAGGGGCCTCATGTGTAGGTGTGAATAGTTATATATAGAGATCATGTATTCATTATTGAGGAGATGAGAACTGTGATGTATGAATGTAATTGATTATTTGGAGGAAGTTATCCTATTCTTTAAGAAGTTATTGTGTAATTTATATGTCTTATCTATATTGGAGTTGTTCTCCGCACTCACATTGGTATACATGGTGTGTACTTTTGTTTTGTTATGATATTTTAAGCATTTGGTACATAACAATACAATATGAGAGAGAATACACTTGTAGCATACATGGTCAAAATAAAAACTTTTGTAGGCCACAAATTTCATCTCGAATCTCAAATTTGGGCAAGCAAATAGTCCTTGGAAAGGTCTTGAGGAGGAGATTTAACCATCTATTGACCTAAAAAATTGATATTAGAAGTAGAAGTTTAAGTCAAATCAAAAGAATATGGACAGTGGCATTAAAGAGTAGAAAATGTATGCATTATTTTCCAGAACTGTGCGTGTGTGTGTATTTATTTGTTTCTAACATAAATTTTATTGCATGCACATTTTCTTGTAGAATTAGAGGTCAAGAAAACAAATTTGGTTCTTATATGAGGACTAGATCTATGGAATATGCCCAAGGATCTTACATCCATGAAGAGGAAATTAGAGGGATACATGTTAGCATGAGAAATGATGAGACAAGATCTAATGGAAGAGGAGACAAGAAGGACATTATAACTATGAGAAACCTACAGAGGGAAGTGCAATACTATAGTGAAGATAATGAGAATATTATGAATTTTTAGGAGGAGATACTACAGAGCCCGAATATGTTGTAGAGTAAATCCAATAAAGAATCTGGCACAAATGAAACAACTAGTGCTAGACAAGTGAGAAGATCCAGATCCTATAGAAGAAGGGATGATCATGGGAATGATAGGCAGAAAAGGAGTATGAGAAAGGACCATCATTCCATAGATAAATCCATTAGGAGAGCTCATGCAAGTTTGGGGCCAAGGATAAAACCAAGTGTGTCTCTTGTCAGGAGCCAATGGAGAAGGCATGAGGCATAAATTTTGTAAGGTGAACTCAGGAAAACCAAGCCACCAACTTTCAATGGTGAGCATAAGAAAGGAGGAGAGGTCGAGGTGTGGCTATTGGAAATGGACAAATATTTCCATCTACATGATTATCCATCAAGGGTAGAAACAAGAATTTCAACCTACCACTTGAAAAGAAAGAAATCCATGTGGTGGGATAAACTTAAGCAAGTCAAGCACCTTGATGAGAGGAAGGTCTCATGAAGGAATTTCAAAGGATATTTCTAGGAGAAATATTTTTTTGAGAATTACTATTAAATTAAGATGAAAGAGTTCTTTGAACTCAAGTTGGGAAGCATGGTAATGGATGAATATGAGAATAGGTCCTTTGATCTACTGAAGTATGTTGGCTTCATAGAGGATGAGAAGGTCGAAATACAAAGGTTTCTGAGTGATTTACCCTCCTTCTATAGTGACAAAATATAATATGATAACCCCAGGACTTTGGAGGAGGACATAAGGAGAGAAAAAACATCTTTATGAGAAAAGTAGAGGAAGGCCGGTCTTCCAAAAAGATTGGCATGACAATATGAAAGGAAAGAGGGATAAAATATCGAAAGGTTTTAAGCCACTCTTTTTCAAGAACAAATCACAATAAAATCAACAAGGAAATTCAAACCAAAATGAGATGAGGATGACAGATTCATTTGTTAAAAGGCCAAATCAACAACCTGTGCAATCTTGGGATGTGAGGAAAATCACTTATATGGGGACTAACCTCACAAAGGAGAAATAATGAGGATTGTGCACAACATTTAGGAGGCTAAAATAGTTGAATACATGGGAGGAAACATGCCAAGATTTTATACATCCTTGAACAAAAAGCAATCAAAATACCAATCCCCCATGATCGAAATGAAATGTATGATTGATAACCACCCCATAACAATTTTAATTGATTCCGGAGTTATCAATAGTTACATAAACTCCAACATTGTTGAAATATTTTACTTACAAAAGAGTAAGAATAAGAAGTATTGGTTAGTTCAATTGGCCACAGTGGATAAAAATAAAATCAATGAACTAGTTAAATAATTCCCAATAGACGTGAATGGACTCAACACAAAGGTAGATGTGAAAATAATATGATTGGGTTCATTTGAATATCCAATTGTCATGTATTGGTTGGAAAAAAATCGTGTTTTCCTAGACTATTACAATTGACAATCACTTTTCTTGATGAGGTGGAACAACAAGGCAAGGTTCAAGGTATTCCAAGGGATGTAGTTGTTAGATAAATTTCATCCATGCAACTGAAAATAGTTTCAGGAAGGGATTTAATATTTTTTCAACCCATATGGAAGAGGTAGCTAGAGATAAAATGGAAAGTATTGAAGACCATCCAGTCTTGAAGGATTTTGAAGTTGTTTTTGGGGAAACCCTAAGACTGTCACAAAAAAAACGTTGATTTCTCTATTGATTTGGTGTCAGGAGCTTCTCCAGTGTCCACGACACCTTACAGAATGAGCACACCAAAATTGAAGGAGTTGCAGATGTAACTCGAAGAGATGTTAAAGAAGGGGTATATATGCCCAAGTCTGTCACCTTGAGGAGCCACAATTCTTTTTGTAAAGATTAAAGATGGAAACTTAATCTCATGTATTTATTTCAGATAGTTGAATAAGGTATCCATAAAGAACACATACCCTTTACCAAATATTGATGATTTATTCGATCATCTGAAAGGTGCAATTTGTTTTTCCAAGATTGATTTGCGATCATATTTTCACCAAGTGAAAGTAAAGGAAGAATATATCAACAAGACAATGTTCAAAACAAGATACATGCATTATGAATTTATGGTAGTGCCATTCGGGCTATCAAATTCCCCACGTGTTTTCATGTGCATGATGAATGGAGTGTTCAGGGAATAATTGAAAAAGTTTTTGATTGTGTTCCTAGATGATATACTCATCTACTAAAGAACAAAAGATACATGAACAACATTTAATAATGGGTTTGAAATTTTTAAGAGAGCACAAGTTGTATGCCAAGATAAGTAAGTGCATCTTTTATCAAAAGAAGATTCACTACTTGGGGCATATTTTTTCAGCCGATGGGATATCATTTTATCCCGAGAAGATAGAGGCCATTAGAGGATGGCCAAATGTCAATCTAGGAGTGGCATAAAATAACTCCACACTTTATTTGCATTATCTAGGTAGGTGCATATATACACAACTGAATGACTCTTGTTCTTCCCAAATGGATGATCATTTCTATCACCTGCAACTCTTCATATTTACATTATAATTACAAGTAACACAAGCCAAATGGATTATGTGTCCAAATTTTTCACCCTTAATCCAAAGGGGTGTGTGTGAGTCCAAGAATCATTATGAACTTCTCTAATTTTTCTCTTCCAAGTGATTTGGTGAATATGTTTTCAATTTTCTCATTTGTGGAACAATGTCTTAATTGAATAGTCTTGGCATGTACATGATATCAAATCAAGTGATACATTGTGTTGATGTGCTTGGTTCAATCATGGAATCTAGGATTCTTGGCCAATTTGATTGAAAAAGTATTATCAACTAGAAGAGGAGTAGAGTTCACTTGTTTCTCTTGCAAATCTTCAAGTATTTTTCTAAGCCAGACAATATCCTTCGTCGCTTCTGCAACTTCCACATATTCTACCTCTATTGTGGAATCTGTTGGAATTGATTGTTTGCATGATCTCTAGAAGACAAGTGTTGATCCAAGAATCATGAGATAACATAAAGTTGACACTCGATTTTTATTATCCCCATTAAAGTTTGAATCACAATATATGACCAAGCTGAAGTCATCTACCTTAGAGTACTTGAGTCCAAAATATTGACTTCCTTTCAAGTATTTTAGAACTATTTTTGTAGTAGACCAATGCCCTTCATAAGGTTTTTGCATGAACTTGGAAATAATCCCAAAAACAAATGAAATGTATGGCCTGGAGGTAGTAACATAGATGAGTATTCCCACAAGCTATCTATACTTGGTTGCATCCTCAAATTCATTCCCTTGTTTTGATGTGAGTTTGAAATTCTGTTCCATTGGAGTAGAAACATGATTGCACTCAGTCATTCCAAACTTGTTCAACAGTTATCCAATGTACCTCTTCTAGGAGATGAATATGTACTTTGGATTTTGAATCAATTCAATGCCCAAATAGTAATGAAGATGTCCCAAATATGTCATCTTGAAGCCTTTATTCAATTATTTCTTTATGTATCCAATGTACTTCTCATAGTTCCCTGTTATGAACAAATCATCTGCATATACTACAATATATAAAACAAATTTTCCAACTTTCTTGACAAATAAGGTTGCATCGTCAAGATTGAAATTATTGAAATTCAATTTCATAATATGCTCGGTTAACTTTTCATACCATGCTCGCGATGCTTGTTTCAATCCATACAAGGATTTGATGAGCTTTCATACCTTATTTTCTAGTACCTTCACAATAAATCCTTTTGGTTGAGATATGAACACATTTTATTTCAAGTCTCCATTCAAGAAAGCATCCTTCGCATCCATTTGATGAATTTTCCATCCATTCTATCTTTCCATGGAAAATATTGTGTGGATGGTAGCCCATTTTTTGTGGGGGAAAAGTCTCCTCATAATCAACACCTTCTTTCTATGAAAATCCTTTTTCCATGAGTCTTTCTTTGTTCTTGTCAAGTGAGCCATCTGATATGTACTTGTTCTTGAATACTTGCATCCAATTGGTTTGGTTCCATATGGAAGGTCCACCAACTTCCATATACCATTCTTGATGAGAGCATCATATTCCTTCTGCATGGCTTCTTTCCATTCATCATGAGAAGTGTCTTCTTTAAAAGAAGTTGATTCATGTTTAGTATATAAATTCAATTCACAATCATATAAAACATCCATATATTCTACATCACCTAAGTTTGAATCATATACATTACCTCCATCTAGTTTTGAGGACAATCTGGTTCCTGTCTTGCCAATATCATCAGGAGGAACAATTTCAAGTGTTTTTGTGAGCCATTTTGGTGGACCTTTCTGAGATGGTCCTGGTTTCTTGACTGATTGAAATGGTGTTGAGTTCTCATCAAGCCTCAACTTTTCAATTTTATCGATGACATCATCCAAATGAACTTTAGGTTCTGATAACTTCTTCATGTGGGGGAGATGGTGCTACATAAGGAGATTCCAAATATTGACCCAATATAGGGATCGCCCCTTCAAGATGTGGAATCTCATCATCAAATTCATGATATGTATTTAAACAAGTGAATCTATCTAGATGATCATGTTTCCTCTCAACAATTTCTTCTTTCCTATTGGATTCAAGAAATATCACATATCTGGAAAGGATGAACTTGCATCATAAATACAATACCCCTTGGAAGTATTTGAGTACCCCAATAAGATCCACTTCTGATTCCGCACATCAAGCTTTCTTCTTTGTTCCTTAGGAATCAAGGCATAGCAGTTGGAACCAAAGACCTTGAGATGCCTCACCAAAGGAATGTGGCCATACCACATTTCATATGGAGTCATGTTTTTTATAGAATGAGATGAAAACCTGTTTTTGACATAAAATTCACATAGAATGCATCATCCCCAAAAATCAATTTAACATTCTTGAAAAACATCATGGATCGAACCATATTTAGGAGTGTCTTGTTCATTCATTAAGCTACACCGTTTTGTTGAGGATTGCATGGAATTGTTGTTTGGTGTTCGATCCCATGTTGTTGAAAGTAAATTTCAAATTCATTAAATGTATATTCTCTTCCATTACCACTGCAAGATCCAATATGAGACTGAGCTTCATTTTGAATCCATACATGAAAATTTGTAAATGTTTCAAAATCTCGTTACTTATATTTCAACAAATACACCCAACACATCCTGGTGTAATCATCAATAAAGGACATTATATATTTATTTACATTTTCATAAGGAACATGAATAGGCCCACATAAATCATAATGAATCAATTCAAGTCTTCTACATGCTCTAGAGGTAGAATCATGGAAATCATGTTTTTTATGCTTTCCAATAATACAAGCATCACATTTTTTTAGTTTTCCGAGAATAGTAGGCAAACCCAAAATACCATTATTTCTCATTAAACAAAGACTATCATAATTGATATGACCAAATCTAGCACGCCACAAAAGAATAGATGGCATTATACCTTCATCGTGACTAGAGAGGTATGAAACATTGTGTGTATGGGAAAATGTCCCATTCAGCTTCAGTAGTCTTCCATTTTCCATTCCAATCATAACAAGGAGAATCATTTCACACTTCAACTTTTCCACTTATCATGCAAACATAGTGGCCTTTCTTTCTAATGAGCGCAAGGGACAAAAAAATCCTTTTAAGCTTAGGAAGGTAGAGTACATTATGCATAAGAAAGTACATGAGTCCATGAAACTTAAGCCTGATGGTGCCTATTCTCTAGGGTTTGAAGTTGGACTTGTTTTCAAAATACACTATGCCATCTACATTTTCATTGAAGTCTTCAAAAATGTCTTTTCGAAATGCCATATGAGAGGTTGCACCTGTGTCAAGAAGCCATGTATCTTTCCAAGGACCATGTGCATTGTTAAATAGATAATTTTTTACTCCTATATTGTAGTGAGAAACAATGTAATGGAAAGATTCAGGTGGATTACCTTTTGTTGATTCTGTGGGTTTACCTTTGTATTATTTCTTATTCTGTCTGTATTGTCTAGTCTTGTCCCATGGTACTCTTTAGTCTTCTGCTTTATGTGACCCACTCTCTTTTCACTGGGTACAATGGAGATTAGATCTATCACTTTGGTTGTGTCTACCCCTGTGCCTCTAAAACTCTTTCCTCCACGTCCTTGTCCTCTTATTCTAATTTCATCTCTGGAAGAATCAAGTGGTTTACTCTTCTCTTTCTGAGAAAGGTACACAATTTCTGTAGTTAAAGGAATTAACTTATTTCCAAAGGCTTTCTCATGATCTGCAACTTCCTTTACCAGTTTTTGAAATTTCATGGATTTCATATGATTACTTTCTTGCAACAATTCAAGGTAGTGATAATATCTAGGGTAGAGGGCCTTAATGAATTCCATGAGAGGGAGATAAATCTTATCTCCTATGGCTTCAATGGCATGCATTATGGATGTGATTTTTTAGGCTAGAGCCATAGGATGATAATTATTCAACTCTAGGTTTAAGAGATTCAACATTATTTGTATGAGTTCACAATTAGAATGTGTGCCATATATCTCATTCAATATTTTTAAGGTGCCATAGGAATCACTAATGGAAGAAATATTATGGCTCGCCTCTTGACTTACTGTCACGAATATTACTGCATATTCCTTCTGGTCTTTGTTTTATATTATTTAACGTTATTTGTATGTGGTCAGTATGACTGATTTTCTTCAAAGTCTGCTACTCTTTGTATTTAATACTGAGGCTTATTCTTCATATTCCTCCTCTTCTTCTTCTAATTCTGCATTTGCTTCACTGGTTTTGCTACTCTGAGGGACTTATTTTTCTTCACAAATCCCTTTCCATAGATTGTTGAAGATCAATGTGCTCTTGATCTTCCTATACCATTATCTATAGTTCTCCTTTCTAGTCAGCACCACAGTGACAATGGACATGAGGGAATGCATTGTATTATTTTGTCTTCACACACATTATTAAATAAAATATAGTGAAGTTGCTTGAAATAAAACGTGTACGCTAAAAAATTGATAGAATATCTCACAAAAAATTATGAACTATGTTATCCAGCTTGCTCATGTTATGAATGGTTATGAATGATGTAACATCCGAGGAGATTAGAAGATTCCAGTGGGCATGAGAGACAATTCCAGTTCACACTTATTTAATTAGACAACAGGTAGACCGCCCACAAAAGAAACTACAATTAGATGAAGTGAAAATCTAATCTCCCCTCGTTCCTTCTTCAGTTTGAACTTTCAATGATTCAATAAAATTTCTTTCAAAGTTGATTATGCACTCCATTAGTGATTTCGATATCCTCAAGTTCATAATGTAATTGGTGGTTTTCTTCATTTTCAAGCATGAAAAGGGTGAGGCCTCAAGCCATTGTATAAGAAAAAAACTGTGGAGAAACAAACTCGTAGTATCTCAGGAGAAATCGAGCTGTCATATAAGAAAATACTATGGAGAAACAAACCCGTATGAGAAAAATGAAAGAATTCTAAGGCAGGTTGGTGCATGAGTAATTTGAGGGTTAGGGTTAGTGTACTTTAGTGTTAAATTGATGAGTTGGCCGATAAATGATAAATTTAGGGTTAAGAGATGACACCAGCGCGATTTCATGAGGTTTTCCAAGAGTGGAGAGGGGTCGCGTGAGAATTTGGTGAAGAGGTCCAAGCATCAAAGTCCACGATGCATTGGCACCAATGTTTGAGTGTATGCAACCCACCAGAGGTCAATGTATTTTCCAGGTAATAAATGCACGGAGAATCAGTAAGAGGATATGATAGGTCGACCAGAGAATGAAATGGAAAATGCAGATAATAAATCAAGGTGCAAAAGGAAGAGAGACATGAAGACTAGTAGAGGCATTTTAGAACACCAGAAAATCTACTCATGGAGTTGGGCTAGGCTCTGATACCATTGTCAGGATAGGAGTGAGAGAAAATAAGTCCACAATTAATTTTCATTATATAGGTAGGTGCATATATACATAATTGAATGAATCTTGGGCTTCCGAAACTGGTGACCATTCCTATCACCTATGACTCTTAATATTTACATTATAATCACAAGTAACACATCCCAAAGGGATTACCTGTCCAACACCAAAAAAAATAAATGTGATAGAGGTCAGATCATTCATGGGTCTTGTTGATTATTACTAAAGATTCATAAAAGGATTTTCAAAGATTGAAAAACTAATCACTTCTTTACAAAAGAAGAGAGTGAAATTTGAATGGACTTCCAAGTGTGAAGAGAGCTTTCAAAAACTAAAATACATTTGTTTCAATATTAAATATTGTGGATCCAGATGAAGATTTTTTGGTGTAAATTGATGCTTGCAAGGAAGGAATCAGAGGATTCCTCACTCAAAATGATCATGTGGTATGCTATGAGTCCAAAAAATTAGAAGAGCATGAGAGGAATTATTCTACCCCTAATTTATAATTAGAAATAATTATTTATGCACTGAAAATGTGGAGGAAATGCCTCACAGGGAGGAAATTTTAGCTAAGTACATACCACTGTGCTCTGAAACAATTTTTTGGACAACCCACATTAAATTCTAGACAAACTAGATTGCTGGATTTTTTTAGTGAATATGACTTTGAAATTAAACATATCAAAGACAAAGAAACATTATTTAAAAATAAAAGAAACATTATAACATGGAAATTTACAACAAAAAAATAAGTATTATGAGTTGCAAGAGGATGGATTCCTCATGTACAGAGGAAAGGTATATGTTCCAAATTCAAGTGAGATCAAAAATATAGTTCTGGGAGAAATGCATAATGTGCCATATGATAGGCACCTAGAATATCAAAAATCAATTGCAATTGTGAGGAGCCAATATTTTTGGCCCGAAATGAAGAAACAAGTGGTTGATTATATATCTAGGTGCATGGAATGCCAAAATGTAAATGCTAAACATAGACATCACACAGGGTTTTTACAACCATTTCCCATTCCAAAATGGAAGTGGGAAGCAGTTACAATCGATTTTATTACTAAGATGCCAAAAACAATGAAACAACATGATTCCATCATGGTAATGGTGGAAAATTGGTTAAGTCTACACATTTTATTCTAGTGAATACTACACGCAAGGCAAAAAATGTTGTAGATATCTACATGAAAGGACTTCCCATGCTACATGAATTGCCTAAAGAAATAGTTTTAGACAAAGATCCCAAATTTACATTCGATTTTTGAAAGGGATTGTTCAAAGGATTTAGGACAAATCTAAATCTCGTTACAACGTATCACCCAAAATTAGATAGGAAAATAGAGAGGACCAACAAACAATACAAGGAGAGCACCTTCAAGTGGAGGTTTTTGTGGAGGATTTTAGTGTTACAAAATTTGGCAAAATTTTCAAAAAACCCTTTGCTACAACCTCCTTTATTGGTTGCATAGGTTTTAGCAAAGGTTTTAACAGATGTTCCATATAATTAAAACAAAATGGCTGGGTGGAGGTTGTAGCAGAGGTTTTATTTTCCGGTGTGCACACATAAATGAAAATAAATGGTACCAGTGCACATACATAAATGAGAAGCACTAGTGCACACACATAAATGTTGAACACCGATGCACACACATAAATGAGAAGCATCAATGTTCAAACATAAATGATTAGCACCGATGCACACACCTAAATGATGATCATCAGTGCGCACACATAAATAAGAAGCACCGAAACTCACACATAAATAAGAAGCACTGAAACTCACACATAAATAAGAAGCATCAACGCACACACATAAATGAAAAGTATCAGTATGGGTGCATATACATAAATGAGAATCACCAATGCGCACACATAAATTATGAACATTGGTGTGCATACATAAATGCGAAGCACCAGAACTCACACATAAAGAAGAAGCACTGGTTTGCACACATAAATGAGAAGCACCGGTGCACACACAGAAATGAGAAGCACTGGTGTCCACATATAAATGAAAAACACCAGTGATTTTTATGTTTATGCATGCATTGGTGCGTATTGTAATCATGTGCATCGAAATATTTTGAAATGATACAAATATAATCGTACATTATGTCGTTTAAATTAGTGCTTCTTTCTCACAATTTTTAGAACCAATGTGTATAACTCATAAAAATGCATTGTTTAGTGAGTTCAAAAGAATGCACTGAAACAATATGTGTATATTTTAATTATTATTTCTTTTACAAATTTTCAATTAATCATCTCAAAAACATTTTTTTTTTTATATTGATATAGATTTTTGTATTTTTGCTATTGCATTTTGATATAATGATTTCATTAATGTGTTACCCAACGGATTACACCTCTATTATTTGTAACAAAGTAAATCATACATATATTAATTAATCATCAACACAACTGTTTACAGAATTTAACAATGAAATAAAATAAGAAACCCATTTTATTATATATGAATATTTGACCCATCGTCATACAAAATGGGACAACGTAAATTTTCAAATTAATCAAAATGAAACCAATATGTAATTGTTACACTTATCGTCAACATGTCCTCATGCAATTGGGACAATATGTTGAATAGATTAAACAAAATCTCTTATTTTCACAGACAAATATTCCAATACATACAACTTGTAGTAGCATTCAATTATACTGATTGTCATTCAACATCGCTTGAACTACTATGATCGCTCGAGCTACATGAATGCCTCATTTCTTCATCACTTGTAGGTGAAATTGTACTTTGGTTATTTAACCTAATATTTTCTTGATCAACTTGTTTTTTATGTTCCATATAAAACAAAGAAATAAAGTGTAATAAGTATATCTACATTTATATATATTGTAGAATAAACATGATTGAGTAAATAAAAAAGTGTACCATAACATCGACGGTTTCATAAACAATGCACATTCCTTTGAATCCATGTGTCATGTCTTCCATCGAAATATCTTATGTGAGATGAACTCCATACTTTGTTTCCTACATGTTTAATACACCATCACAAAGAAAAATCGATATAATTAATATAAAGGTTTCTTGTCCCTTAATTATAAAACAAGGGAAGTAAGAAAACATAGCTACTTTGAAATTGTTCAATTAAACCTTGATAGATTGATTGTTCAATTCTTGAGTTGAACAATACTCACAACCCATACTTAACCCAATGTCTATCAATTCTTGAGTTGGCTCTTCTTTGTATCTTAGAACATATTAAAAGACATCCATGGATGAGTGTAAATTAATTATTTAAATATAAATATCATAACAAAGATGAAATTTTGAGTAAGATAAAAAAAGTAACTACTCACAAATTTTGTGATCAACCCTTTTATTCCTCATTATCCTGTATTATGTGCTGAATGGGTTTCGTTTACTTTTCTTTTCTATAACAAAACGATTGAAAATTAGTATTTCATGTGATAATTAAATTTGGTGTACATAAAAGAATAAATGAATTATTACAAACCTCTTATGCACATTGTAATTGTTGGGATGGCTCCTCCAATGATGCAATTATGTTTATTTCTTTTACCATCTCCTTGTACACTTTGTTAGATATCCCCACCAACATGTAATGGTTTTACCTTCATTTGTCCCTTGGAATTTTCATGACACGTCTTAACCAACACACATAATTAATTTAAACCTACAAATAATTCAAAGATATTAAATTTTTAATACAACTTACTGAACTTTCCTTGTTCTCTTGTTGGGATGAGCTACCATCCTTCTTGCTGCAATAAGTTGTTTTCCTTGAACTTCTATCAACCATATTCTATAAAAAATAGACATGAATCATCATATATAAAAACTATGAATTTTTTTTACAAAATAAGATTAATATAAGCATTGATGCTCTATAAATTAACAAAAACACCGATGCTCTACTAATTAATATAATCACTCGTGCCTCATTACTGTTTATTTTTCACTTCCAAACATGTGAACAAAATTATTTTTATTTTAAACTCCATGGTGTTGCTGACAATAACATGAGCATCAATGCACTTTTTATTGGGGGCACACTGGCGCAATTTGTTATTGGGGGAGCATCGATGCACTTTATTATTGGAGGAGCACCAATGAACTTTGTTATTCCGGATCACTGCAATGCATTTTATTTCTTATTAAAAAAAATATTATTTTAGTATTTTATATTAATAGTGTTTATCAGAAGAACCGAGGCGTTATGTTTTGGATCATCGGTGTTCTTTTTTATTGTGAAGAGAACATGTGTTCATGGTTGACTTAGGAGCACCAGTGTGTATGTTTGACATAGGAGTGCCAGTGTGAAAAGTTGAATTACGAGCACCGATATTGTTGACATGAAAATGTGCACTAGTGCACAATTCTTGTAAAGTGCACACCATGAACCGCGTAAGCATTTTTTAAAATAAAACTTATAGTGACAGGATTTGGGATCTGATGCAATGAGTGATCCCGTTGCAATAGATACCAAATTCCCCATATACAAGTAAATACAATCTATAAAAATCTATTTCTTAAAAAAAAATCTAATTGTGAAATATAGAGAGGAAAACTAAGAGAAACGACCAGGAAGATAGGGCTTCCAATACTGAATGTAACTATGAAATCCTTTTATTTTATTTTTTATAATTCACTGAAATCTGTTTGAATAAAAAAGGGGAAATATTGAGATGATGAATTGAACAAAATCACATACCTCAAATTTCTCCTCTACAAATTTGTATGTAAATTTGGCTCTTCAAAAATATCTTCCCACTCCAAATACTTTTCTTGTAAACCTCACTTGCACAAATCTCCCTCTAAATTTTGGAAAAATAATGAAATAATGATTAGGGTTTTCATTTATAAACACATACATTTTGAAAATATAGAATTCCTAATCGTGTTTTCACTATATGTTTCAGTGCATTGATTTGATTTTGTATTTTTTTTTTCAAGTTTACCCTTTAACGGTGCACCCGATAGTAATATGCACCAGTGCATATTTTTTCCTAGAACACACCAGGGATGTATTGGTTTCTAAGTGCATCGTGGAAGATTTATTGTTTTTAAATTAATTTATTTTATTCAAAAATCAATTTTTCTGGTGCATTTGTTATATGAGCATCGATGTACTTTTTTATTGGGAGAGCACCGGTGCACTTTGTTATTGGGGGAGAATAGGGGAACTTTGTTATTGGGGAGAACTATGATGCATTTGATTTCTTATAAAATAAAAGACAATAATTTAGTATTTTATATTAATAGTGGTTATCGAAAGCATTGGGGTGTTATGTTTTGGAGCACTGGTGTGCTTTGTTATTGTGGAGAGCACATGTGTGCTTTGTTATTAGGGGCACCCCGGTGCACTTTGTTATTGGAGGAGAACCGTTGCTCTTTTTTATTGGTGGAGAACTGGCAATATTTTAGTATTTTATATTAATAATGGTTATAGGTGCACTTTATTTGTTAAGAACCATAGTGTTATGGTTTGTAAGAGCACGAGTGTGCACGATCGACCTAGTCACACTGGTGCACATGGTCGACTTATTTGCACTGGTGCAAATGGTTGACTTAGGTGCACTAATGCGTAGTGTTCAATGTCATGGGTGTGATTTATTAGATGCATGTATTTTTATTATAAATTATGGTGGTGCTACTAGAACATTGATGCACCATTGATTTATTTTTCATGTACGCATCGATGCGTATATACCTTAAAGTAGCACCAAAAATAATACCTCCATATAAACCTTCGGTCTCCTGCCTCCGCTAACAACCTCCATTATAAAAAAACAAAGGGATAATGTTTTTGGGGAGGTTCTGTAAGAACCTCCGGAAGAAAGTGTTCTCCTTATAGTGAGAATAATTGAATACTTGCTTAGAATGTATGTGATGGACCATCCATTAAAGTGGGAATATTATATCCACTTAGTTGAATTTTATTACAATAATGGATATCAAGCCTCATTAAAAATGATCCCATTTGAAGCATTGTATGGAAGGAAGTGTAACACACCAATGAGCTGGGATAACCTAGAAGACAAAGTCATCATTTGACCAGTTTTGTTAAAGGAAATAGAAGAGAAAATGACAAAGATTGAGAAAAATTTAAAGGCTACCTAGGATAGAAATATTTTTTATGCAGACAAGAACATAGTTTTCAGATATTTTAAAGTGGGACAACATGTATTTTTGAAAGTGAAAGAGAAGAGAAGTTCACTAAGATTGGGTTTCTATCCAAAGTTGGTAGCAAGATATTGTGGGCCTTTTGAGATCTTAGAAAATATAGGCCTATTTGAATACATGCTAGCATTTCCTCAATATATGAGAGTGCATAATGTATTTCATCTGTCATTATTAATGAAATATGTTCCTGACCGTAACCACATAATTGTTTGGACTATGATCTAGGTGGAACATGAAGGGGATTTTCGGGTGGAACCAATACGCATCCTGGACCAGAAAGTCAAAGTGCTCAAGAACAAATCCATAGGCCTGGTAAAGGTTCAATGGATCTACTATAGTGTAACACCTTGTTTTCCCCCAAGTCTTTGATTATGATTAAGACTTAATGATTGTGAATATTAGACAATGTAATTGTGATTTATGTTTAATGATAATTTCCAACCAACTAACTAAAGGGAAAATCCTTGAAGTAGTGGCCATGATACCATGAGTGGGAATGGGTGAGGGGGGATTCAGAATTACCTTGTTCAACCAAATAATTTAAATTTCACATAAGAGAGAAAATTGATGACTAAATCTTTTGAAATGCCTTACCTTCCTTTTTTAGAAGAAAACTTGCTAATGATACTTGACCTATTGGTTGGAGCAATTAAGACTTCTTTCAAAATTTTACAAGGGGAAGCAGTTGGACTAGCTGAAGAAGTCTTCCAAAAGAAGAAATTTCTATTGATTCATCTTAAATTAAGGAGAGTATCCTTCACTTAGACACATAAGTATGTGTGCTATCTTGTGAGTTCCCTTGGTGGTAACATAGCCTCGCACATGAGTGGCCTACTGCAGAAAGCATAAGTGCAACAGAACCTATGGTTGGGTGGAAAGGCCTTCACCCTCAGTCAATTTGTTGGATAGCTATTAATATGAGACATACAAGTATTCAAAATGTTCTTTGTAAACATTTTATAAATTAATGGTAATCCTTGCATTTGTTGAATTTTAGTAATTTCCATCTGATAATTTATTCCTTATGATTTTCAAATAGATTTTAATGCCAATGTTATCATAGATTAATTACACACCGAAAATTTCAACTGAAATAAAACTGCAGTGGAAATAACAAAATCATTGAGAAATAGCCATGCACAATAGACACAATATTTATCCTGGGAAAACCCAAACTCGGAAGAAAAACCCAACAACTTTTATTTAGAAGAAATTGAATCCAAGTTCATGAATACATCACCAGAAAAATGAAGAGTTCCAAGAACATAGAAATTTGTGTCCTAGTGTGAGGAAGATCTCTCAAGTATGGTGCATCACTATACCAAGATAGTGCACCACAGAAATGACACAACTGGCAACTGGAAAATGCAACTACAACTAACAACTGGAAACTAGATAATGTGCACTAGAAGAGGAGAGATGATGAGATGTGTAATAATGAAATGAATCTTCCTTTATTTATACTAGTCAAGTCACCTTATTTTATTAGCACGATCGAGTTTTCATTTTTATCTTTTAACTTTATTTTATTTCATTTGTTTCTTTTACAAGTGTTTATTCAATGCTTCAATGGAGTTGACTTGATCTTCTTGCCTTCTATTTTCTTCTTGCTCTTTATAGATTTTTCTTCAATGGTTTTATTTGTATTTTATTATGGAGAATGACTTCCCAAAGTTGCAAAACTTCAACAATCCCTCTCAATGAGGGAGAAATTATCCACACTTGGATTTATTCTGTCATAAAAAGTTTCTTCATGAGACATGTTGATGATATATCTCCACACAACTATGTTTATCACCTCAGGTCTCAATGAAGACCACACCTAGACCATTCACCTCCACAAGTACACCCTTGTGAGTGCATATGCCATTATATGCTAGTTAAGCCACCAATCCTAGGAGGATGACATTCGATGCTATATGACACGTGGAAGCACCTCGACTCCACATGTAACCCCCTGTAAGTAAGGACTATGCCTGGGCCTTTTTACCACAAGTACACCCCTGTGATAATGTAATCTATCTCCATTGGTCTACAACCCAATCTAGGAGAAGTTTAGCTTGATGCTTACCAGGGCCACTCACTATCACAAGTACACCCTCATGAGTGAGTGTCACTAACAGGTAAACCCCTGTAAATGAGTCTATCATTATCCACTAGTTAAACCACCAATCCTCGGAGAACAAAACCCGATGCAACCACATACTAGAGGATCTCTAACACCTCGAATAGTCTTTCCTTCGAAGACTATGCTTGGGACAGAGGTACACCCCTGTGAATGTTTGCACAATGTTTAAATCATCAACACTCCATCTCAGTGAGGGATACATTCATAGGTACACCCTTGTGAATGTTCGCTATATTCTCATCTATGGATATGTGTTATCGCACCCTCCTGTATCATGTATCAGATGAAGTCCAACAAGAAGCTTACGAAGTTGCACCAATTCATGATTTGCAACACTGGATGTGATATACTCTGCACCTCATGTACTGAGTGCC
Organism: Picea engelmannii; assembly: GCA_009831015.1. Lineage (NCBI taxonomy): Eukaryota > Viridiplantae > Streptophyta > Pinopsida > Pinales > Pinaceae > Picea > Picea engelmannii. Next base: position 84,370 of record ML805498.1, read on the forward strand.
ACAAAAACCTACTTTCTTGAAATCATAATTGATCCCAAGATAAAGAAACACCCCAAGGTGCTCAATTTTTTTACTGCACTCCCTTCCCAATCATAATTTGTATATACCTGCAGCTTCACTTCACCCTCAAATACATATCTGAGTCCATATCCAACTATACCATGTAGTTACCTCAACACATGCTTTGTTGCAACCTAATGGTAGTGTCTTGACTCTACCATAAACTTTCTCAAGGTGTTTTACTACAAAACAAATATCTGGCCTAGTGTTAACCAGGTACATCAAGGATCCAATCAATTTCCTCTACATCATGGGATCCACCAAATATGAATCTAAAGCAGAATCACTAAACTTCTTCAGATTGATCTCCATAGGTGTATCCATGGACTTGTAGTCCATCATATCGAACCTAATCAGTATCCCCTGACTGAGGAAGATCTCATACAATCTTTGTCGCAGCTCCAATCCAAAGAAATAGTACATATGGCCAAGATCCTCCATCTTGAACTTTGATTCCAACTCCCCATGTCACTGAAGAAAACCTTATTGTCTAGTCTGCCTCACTATCTTCTCCCTTTGTGATGGAGGAAAATACATACCCCATTCCTCCTAACTGGATGCCTCCTCTGTCACTGTAGGAAAGTCTACTAAAATAAGGGGATCTTCCCAGGAGGTCTCACATCTCCTAGAAGCCTCTAAAGCTTCTATATGGCCTCCTAGATTGATGACACCTATCTATCAGTCCTGGAAGATGTTTATCTCCACCTGAACATGAGGGGGAACTCCCTATGAATTATCAACTCTTAATCTCAACCAACTGATTCTCTAAGATCAGGCTCACTATGAGTCTACATGCTCCCTATGGAAATTGACTCCCTTTGAGTCTGTACAATTTATGGAGCGGTCTTCTCTCTCTGCATCTGATGATTTCCTTTGGAGTCTGATCTCCTATGAACTATCCTGGGAGGCTTCTCCTCCCTACTATATCCTAAGGGATAACTGCCTCTGAACTCTATCTCCCTCTATTTTTTTACTTGGTGGGGTCGTCTACCTCACCACTGGTGGAGCCACCTACTCCTCCTCAAAACTATGACTATATGTAACTCAAGAAAATTTGAGGTCATTTTCTTTCTCTGAAAGTATCATTGAGAGAAAAATTCCTCTCTACATCTTGCAAGTGTCAAAAATCCATGTTGGTCTCTTCTGGTTACTGCAACATATCTAGGTAGATCCACTAGCTCGGATGGATCTACTAACTCCTCTTGATAGTATAAGGGATGGAAAACTCGACTAGAGGGATCTGTATGGTCATCCTTCATAGCATCTTTCTCCTCACAATCAATCTCCATATGAGACACTTTGTATCCCACAAAGGTACCCTACCTTCCAAAAGGTTCTAACTTCATCCTCTTCTTCTTTAGTATACAAATGTATAGTATCATGTACACAACTCTATGTCTGGATAGTTTTCTCCATGGCTCAAGCTAGAGACCATCTAATATGTTTCCTCCTGCAACTGTCACCATATCTCCCTCTTAGAGCTATCACATGTGACCTTCCTGTTACAAGAGAAATAACAAGGGAAAATAGCGGACAAGAACAACATTATTATGAAAAGAACATGAACAATCATCATTATATCTCCCTCTCCGAGTTATCAATTGTCACCTACCTCGAAGAAGAACAAAAATAAAGAAAAAACTTTTCTAGTGTTCTAACCAATTATTCCACCATGGTAACCTGCCTGAAACAAGAAAAAACCAAAATATAAGAACAACAGTTTTCAAGTGTTCTAATCAATAATTCCTCCTTAGTAACCTACATAGAACAAAACATGAACAACAACATCTCCATGGTAACCTACCTGGAATTTAAAGTTACCCAAAGGGGTAGGAACTATACTAATGTCTGCAGGGTTACTAGGCTAGGGAAGAGATCAATTCATATTTCAAATTGAATAGTGGGAATTTAAATAATGATCATCGTACAAACAATATTCAAGTGTTACTAAACATTTGATAGAAAAGGTATTCAGCAGTAGTAGACCTTTAAACATTGTTGTCCCAGTTATATATTTTACTTAAGATGCAACAAATCTTAAACCTAACTTTGAAAAAGCAAATTAGAACACATCAATCAAACTTGGAACATGGAGTCTTAACTGCTAGGGAGGGTATGTTGTTTCTCTGGGTTCACTAGATCTAATATCCCTTTGGATCTACTGTCACTTCTTGGACAAATTTCCTTCTTGCAAGTGTACATTTCCTACAAACACCCTCGTGATATAACTTATATACAAGTGCATACCTCTAAAATTTATAGCACCATCCATATTGTCTTCTAATCTAAGATAGTACATCATCTCAACAAGAAGAAGTCAGAAATATGAATTAGAAGGTTCAACGTTAGGAAAAATGGCAATAAGCTTGAAAACTTTAAAATTTTATCTTTGACAGATTGTTAATATGATGAGTGAAGAAGGTGTGATATGGAGAGGCGAGTTTCTCTATGCCAAAATTCTCCCCAAATCATCCCAATAAATGTTCATTGAGCTTCACAAAAGTGTTACTGCAACTGTTGTAGTGAGTTTGGGGTGAAATTTCAAATTTCACCAAATTGCAGTCTGAGAGGTGTAGTAGATGCGTTGGAGCAAAGCAAGTTCATGTATGTTGCAATTTGTCTCAATGACTTTGCAATAATTGTTAAACGAGCTTGACAAAAAAAATTGTCTAGCGACAAATTTCATGTGCAGCGACAAATCTCAACAATGTGGCCTTCCATTTTTTCTTACAATCTTCCTTCCAGTGATTAGATTGTTCTCAAGGTAACCTGCTCTTATTCCATGTTGAATTTTTCTAATTTCTATATTTGATAATTTATGCATTATGATTTTCAAACAGATTTTAATGCCATTATTATCATAGATTAATTACACATTGGAAATTTTCAACTGAAATAAAACTATAGTGGAAATAATAGAATCATAGAGAAATAGCCATGCACAATAGACACAAGATTTATCCTAGGGAAACCTGAACTCGGGAGAAAATCCCAACAACTTTTCTCTAGAATAAATTGAATCCAATTTCATGAATACATCACCAGAAAAATGAATAGTTCCAAGCACATAGAAAGTTGTGCCCTAGTGTGAGGAATATCCCTCAAGTATGGCACATCACTGGACCAAGATAGCACACCACAGATCTGGCACAACTGGCAACTAGAAATTACAACTGCAATTGACAAATGAGAATAGGATAATGTGCACTAGAAGAAGAGCTTTGATGAGATGTGTAATAACTAAATGAATTTGCCTTTATTTATACTAGTCAAGCCACCTTATTTTAGTGCCAAGGTTGACTTGTCATTTTTGTCTTTTAACTTTATTTTATTTCTTTTGTTGCTTTTACAACAGTTTCTTCAATGCTTCAATGGAGACGACTTGATATTCTTGTCTTCTATTTTATTATTGAATATCATGAATGAATGTTAAGTCTAAAAATTGTTTAATTGTTTAGCTCAATCCCATAAGGGAGATTACCATTTGCATGTGTGCGTAAGGAATGGTGTTTTGCGCCAGTGACCCTTTGGTCTCCCTAAGCTTTGAAATGGAAAATTTGCAAGATATCAAACATTTTTTTTTTCAGTTTGTCGGTAGGTTTTATCCCTTTTGTGTTAAGTGCATGGGTCGATGGATTGAAACCATTGAATGGAAATCCATGTTAAAAGTGGGATAGAGGTGAATATTTTATTCACCCGGGGAGTGAATTTATTCCCCTAAGTTTCTCTTCCTGAGTCATGACAAAGTCCATGCTAGGATTATAAGTATGCTCTTTTATTTTCTTACATACCGGTGTGGAGAATTTCAGACCATAAATCTAAAATCGAGAGTGAATATTGACCCTTCACCTGAGTTTGTATTTCAGAAGCACCATAGGATATGCATAATCCTGAATCCAATAAGAATAGATCGAACACGTGCACCAGAGTGGGAAAGAGTCATTGATCTGTCGAGGATTTAGAGCAATGACGCAGCACCCCCTGCCTCAGCAGGTTCTACGCGACCTCCCGGTCTTAGGATCGTTCTAAACCTTTTCGTGAGTCAGATTGACTCTTCGATTTTCCCCACAGGGAATATCTCACACACATAAGGGTGTATCCACAGGTCCTTATGAGTTATGCTTGTGTGATCAAACATAGGGTGCTAACTCTACACACCTAATCAACAAATATGATCGGGACTTTTACCGAAAAAAAGGAATTTCAGATTTCACGACTTCGCGAATCCTGATGTAAGTTCCTTGACTCTTCAACCTCCGAAACCCGAAATGTCAACGAAGGTTGAATCCTTCAATGCACCAAACACACACCACTTGTTTCCCACTAATTTAGGCTTTTCGGGACTTAAGTGAACAACCAACAATCGTTCCTCTTCCCTTATGATTCCCCGAATTCTGAAATTTCTCCTTTGGTGAGATCGACGACCTTTTGAGATTTTCGTCGAACCTTGACCACTCCTTTGACTTCTGCTACACGTATCCTCTGACTGATACTTGGGACCCACCTTTCGGCGTTTCTCTCTTCGTGATTTTAGTACTTGTGTTGACCATAAAACTCTACCTCTTGAGTCCCGAAACCCTGAAACCCGATTGGGGCCCAACGACTATTGTCCCTCAACCTTTCAGGAATTTTTCCTTTCACTCTTCGGGATTTCGCGACTCACAAAAATCCACAGTAGAGAGTTTCCTTACCTTTCAAAACTCTGATTCCCAAATTCCTGAAGCCTCACCTCCCACATGATCTACGGCTAAGATCTTCCTCGATCCGATGGCTCTGGACCTTTCAAGATTTCATGAATTGGGAGTTTGAAACTCTCGATTCCAAAATCACAGCCTCCTCTACTTCCCGAACCCCGAAATGCCAAAATGCCGAAATGGGCTCAACGACAATTAGCCCCTGACCAAATCTCAGTCCATGTGACTGCTTCCTCCATGACCACAACCCTACTCCAAAGACACGTCACGTTTCGCGACTTCAGGGTTTTCAACGCGAAGTGCCCCGACTCCTTGTCATCGGAATTGTCGAAATGTCGAACCCCGAAATGCCAAAATGTCGAAATTCCACTCCAAAGGGGGATCAACGACTCATGTTTCTTCTCATCCAACGGTTGCTACTCCTCTTGAGCTCTTGAACGCTAAAAGACACTCAGCCTTAACCTTCTCATAGATCTGCGAGATCCAATGGTCCACGGGATTTCGACACTTCTTCCATGAAGAAATTTTACATTATGTTTCTGCTCTTGTTACCCCTTTCATGATTCAGGACTTGGAGAAACCAAGGATTTGTCCTGCACTCCAACCTCACGCTTCCCAAATTCACGAAAATGATCCAATGGCTTTGTTATCGCACAGTTTGTAGGAAAGGTTTAGATAGCTGGAGTCAAGGCTTAAACTGGCGTAACAGGAGCTTTCCCCACCCACTGTCACCTCGATGGGGAGCTCTTTCTATTCTGGGTGGCTAATCCCAAGGGAGACGTCCCTAGTAGTCTGGGTTCTGAAGGAGAAGGATCAAGGTGTAAGGCTTCAAAGGTTAAGGATAGGATTCCCTTCACAGATTACTGCCAAGATGATAGTCAAAAGGAAGAAAATGTTTCACTAGATGGCACCTGTTTGCGAGACAAGACAAATAAAGCTAGAAAATGTGTTGCAGTGGTTAGTACTTCACAATATCAATGACTATCTTTTATATACATGAGAATTAATGAAAGTAATTATTGACGAAGTCAATGATTGCAATAAAATCTTATATTTTATGTCACTTCTCAATAAATACAAATGATAATAGCATTCAATGTGTAAAATCAGATCTTTATTATATCACAATGCAGTAAATATCATAAATCTGCTGATATATATATATATTGTTGCTGCGTCACAATTGCAGAAATGAGATGACGTCAGCCCTAATTTATGCTATCTTTTTGGAAGACAAAAAGTAAACGTTTTGAACAATAATCCAAGGAGAGCAATCTATACTTCAATGCCAACCAAATCACAAAGTTGTATACTCAAATCAGGGTTAAAAAGAGACTTGACGTCACAAATAATGTTGTTGCTGCAAAGGTGACGTCAGCCCTAGAATCAAGTTAGTTTGAAAGACAAAGAGCAAGACGTTTTTTCAAACAAGCTTATGGATGTGATCAATAACTCAAAGTCTATCAAATCAGGTGACAAATTTCAAAATGTTTCAAGCCAAGCAAGGGTTTTAGACAGGTATGACGTCACCTATAATGTTGTTGTTTTAGGGTTAGGGTTAGCTAGTCAAAGAGGTGGACGTTTTTGACAAATCGGCCAATGAAAAAGATTGAAATCTCTACGGTTACAAAGAGATGAGTCAGCCGCAACTTTTAGTCCAAACACAAGTCTAAATAAGGCAAGACGTCATCACTATTAGGGTTAGTTCTAGACGCTAGGTTAGTTAGGGTTTCAAATAAAAAGGAGTTTGAAAGGGTTGTTTAAGCAC
>ML805498.1:92553-171124 GCA_009831015.1 Picea engelmannii
TAAATACTTATGAACATAATGGGCCGGCTCGTGATGAGACCTCCCATCCTCTTGGTTAGCTCTTGCATTTATTTATTTATCATTTTCTTAGGATCCCTTAGTTTCTTATCGAGAGGCTTTTTATTGACTTCTCGGGGATCCCCTGGGCGAAGCATCTCTAGGTTTTCATTTCCTATGGCTTTTATCTTTTACCAGCTGCTTTTACCCCCTGGGCCTTTAGCCCCTTCTTCCCACAAGACAAGATGTACCCTGGAAGGTCACCCTAATGGCCAGACTAGGGGAATGGGATGGATGAGCGGGGTATAAGATGAAAAAGTGATAAGATGGTGGGAGCGGACGATGGCTCTGCAAATCCCCCTTGGTGGCTAACCAAAACCATGAATACCTGCCTGCTAAGTTGCCCCATCAATCACCCCAACAATGGTCAAGTGGATTAGTGTAAGATCCAAGCAGTCATCCGAAATGAAAGGAAACTAATGCATATATAAGAAGGTTATAACGATCAAATATGACACATACCATGATACCTCAGACCAATTACCTCATGGAGCAAGATTCCTCTCTGATGCAAGCCCAGGCCGGTAGTGATGGAAGCTGCTACTGCTGACAGGACAAATTTGGCTGAGAAGAAGAAAGATGGGCCCTCCAGAGCCATGCCTAAGTCACTCCTTCTCTCGGTACTCCATGTCTAGGACCATGTGGGCCTTGAGACATGATCTCCTAGTTATCCCTAGATATCGGGGATAACAGGCTTAACAAAGCGCGATCAATGGCTCACGTTGATTTTGAATCCTAAGGTGATGGGTTCATCCGCCTCTAACCACGTTGCAGCTTCCTTTGATCCTATGGTCCTCGCGATTTCGCGAGTTCTCCATAGAGAATTCTGACCGTCCGTTGAACTCTTATGTGCAGCTTCCCAGAGATTAAACTCCATGCGCCTCCCTCCGGATCTGATGGCTATCGGTCCTTTGTACTAGATCTGACGGCCCATATCTATTTCTCTTCCTTGTGTGCTTTCCTGTGTGCATCTGGATGTAGACTTCAATGACCTAGATCTCGCCTCTCCAGCTGATCTAACAATAACTGTGCTCTACCTTGAGCATGCCCTTCTTCCTTTCCCTTGGAAGATTTGTTTCTCCAAAAGGATTCGACCTTTGTCTCTGTTGCGAAGCCTGTAACCCTGTCTCCTTCTTGTATTCTAAGAGGCGTTCCTCCTCCTGATATTTTTTTCTCTGAACCTCAAAGGTTCCTTCGAACTCTGCAACCTCTTGCAGAACCTTTACATGAAATGGTGATATCTCTTCTGATCTTATCTGTGGCTCTGACCTCGAAGTGTCTCTGTCACTTTCTCTCCTTGAAGGGATGTAAGTGCCCTCTGGAAAATTCCTGCTCAAACACGCTTTGCTGAGCCTGCAGGGTGTTCAATAACCCTGTGAGTGTCTCCTCCTGTGACACTTCTCTTCTCTCTGAACTCAAACAAGACTTCCTTATGTGCACACTTGTACCAACTCAATGCCCACCTGGAAGAGTTCTCCAAAATCCTCAGTGACTCTGTCTTCTCACCGAACTCGAAATAGAGTTCTCCTTAATGCATCCTGTGCATTTTCTCAATGCCCTCCTGGCAGAGCCTTTACATAATTCTCAACAATTCTGCCTCTCCTCTTTGTGCTCTCCTCTGCACAGTTTCTCCTTCAAGGTGTTCAACAACCTTGAGGCTTCCTCCTTGAGTCAATGAATTTAGCTAGTGCACCCTCATGGCACGTCTTTGTCTGAAATTCCACAAAATTCAGAAGTGCACTCCTGTACTGGTTTTCGAGACCGCAGTACTCTGTCATGCACTCTTGCATGAAACCACAAAGAATCCAAACTTTAAATCAAAGAACTCTTATATAGGAAAATCTATCTATCCCTGCAAATGCACATCTAACATACATCTACAACATATCATCAACACATAAAGACATTCATTCATGAACTCACAAACACATGAACAACAACATGTAGGAAAAACTGCTATGATTGTATTAATATGAAATGCCTCTTTACACTCTGAGCTTAGACTGCAATAGAGTCACGAATTCCCCTCTTCTCCCTATTCTTTTTGTTCTTCTCTTCCTAACTAAAAAACAAAATAAGATCTTTTTACAAAACGGGGCTCCTCGAGTGCTTCCCTCCATCCTCACCAACTCTCATTAATTTACATTCAATTACATTGAATGGCTGTCTAGTCCGAATCGGATCTAGATCCCCATAAACCTATCAGCCATTAAGATGACACCAAATGTAGCATGCTCGAAGGCATAGCTTTGGCTCTACCAGACTTACAAACATTTAATGCATTAAATTTAAATTTGAAATTTGAAAGTGAGAGGGTTGCGCCTCTCCTCTCTATTGAACACATGCTGGGTGTGCTGGCTAGCTGGCGCTTGATGACATGGAGTGATTCTCATGTATCATACTCCTCAGCTGCAAAAATCATGAGCTCCTTCTTATGAGATTCCCAGCACCACTGTTGAAATCCACCTGGATCCCAAACAATTCTCTAGAGCTGTCCATCTGCTCCACTGCTTCGCTGCTACTGCTACTTCTACTACCCTACTGCTATGGCAGGTTATCCTTTGCTCATCTTCTCTTTGTTGACTTCTTCTACTGATCTGATTATCAGCTTCTCGATTTCTTCAATTACCTCGTCCAATTGCTCCAATGGCTTGCTCTTTGTATCTAGTTTTCCCTTCTACAGTTATCCGTTCTCCTTAGTGGGTAGATCTGCTCGATCTCCCATGTTGTATTTACCTTCTCTTGTGGCATTGAGTTGCCACTCTGTTGCAGACTCCAATTATGCAATCCTATCACTGAGCTGCTGCTCAGCTTCCTTCTCTGACAGCTTTGCTTCTGCCAATTCTCCTTGTGCTGGTTGAGTTCTAGCTTCCTCCAGCTGCTCCTCAGACTGGAATTTCCCTTCATCTGCTGCTGCATGCCTCAACATTACAGTCATCATCATTTTTTCATCTCCTTGGATGAAATTTCTAAGAGATTCCTCATAATTCTCCTCTGCTAACATCTGCATGAATTTCTTCTCTCATAGTCGTCTACTAGTTCTGGATTGTTCAACCAATCCTCTAACATTTCTAGCTCCTTCTCCCAAGGAGTGAGCATGTCAAATATGTGCTCCTCTTCTTCTCCTTGGGAAACTTCTGACATCTGCTCCATGTCTTTGACAGTCACAGCTGGTTGTCCTTCCGCTGTTGCTGCCTCTGCAACACAAGCTCTCACCTCAACTGGGCTAAGTGGCAGGAATATCTCAATTCCTCCAATGATCAGAAAGTGTGTCTGATCCTTCTCTATTAGCTCCTCTCACTGACCTGAACTCATCCCTGAGTTCATGAGACTCTCTCATGGCTTCATTTGCTCTCCCTTTCCCACTTTGCAATCTGGGATTTTTGCGCTGCTCACCTGGCAGTATTTGAGATCCTCCAGTGATCCCATCTCATTGCCTTCCTGGAAACCTGAATTTTCCGTTCTGCACTCATGGCAATCCTTGAGATCATCCCGTGACCTCTTCTTATTGCAACCTGAAATTTCTTCAGTACCTTCCTGGCAGTTCACGAGATCTTCCAATGATCTTTCCTCCTCATCATTACAGATATTTCTCCAAGCTTCTGGCTCATAGATGTGAACCATTTCATGTTCACCTCTGAGGCATTCAACATGCCTCAACCATCCTCTTAACAACCTTCACTGTCATTTGGCCAACAATTTCTTGACTGGCCACTTTGCTTTCCTCCTCAGAGGCCATTCATACACCTAATGTGTCTTTGTGTTCTGTTGCACCCGCAGTGCAAGCTCTTCCATCCTCGCCCTCACCTCAGGGAGTTTTTTATCCATTTTATATTTTCTCTGTTGTTGATGGTTATTCTTTCCACCACGTCCATGGCCTTTAGTAGCCATCTTCCTGTTCCTATCTGCCCTCCTGGAAAACTTGTTGTTGTCACTCTGCAACTGTGAGTGCTTCCAGCCTTTCCTATAGTCCTCCTGACTGTCTATTGACTGTTGCACACCTTGCAACAATCATCACAGAGCTTCAACACTCTATCTTCCTTTTCCTCCAGCTCCCTCTGCCTGCAATATACAGACAAAATCAAGCTCTGATACCACAACTGACGCAAAACCCCTTGCCTCAGTAGGTTCTGCTCGACCTCCTGGTCTTAGGATCGTTCTAAACCTTTCCTTGATTCAGATTGACTCTTTGGTTTTCCCCACAGGGAATATATCACACACACAAGGGTGTATCCACAAGTCCTTATGAGTTATGCCTGCGTGATAAATCACAGGGCTCTAACTCTACACACCTGATTAGCAAATATGATTGGGACTTTTACTGAAAAAAAGGAATTTCGGATTTCACGACTTCGCGAATCCTGATGTAAGTTCCTTGACTCTTCAACCTTTGAAACCTGAAATGTCAACGAAGGTTGACTCCTTCAATGCGCTGAACACACGCCACTTGTTGCCCACTAATTTCGGCTTTTCGGGACTTGAGCGAACAACCAACAATTGTTCCTCTTCCCTTATGATTCCCCGAATTCTGAAATTTCTCCTTTGGTGAGATCGACAGCCTTTCAATATTTTCGCCGAACCTTGACCACTCCTTTTACTTCCGCTGCACGTATCCTCTGACTGATACTTGGGACCCACCTTTCGGCGTTTCTCTCTTCATGATTTCGGGAGTTGTGTTGACCCTGAAACTCTACCTCTTGAGTCCCAAAACCCCGAAACCCGATTGGGGCCCAACGACTATTGTCCCTCAACCTTTCGGTAATTTTTCCTTTCGTTCTTCGGGATTTTGCGAATCGCGAAAATCCACAGTAGAGAGTTTCCTTACCTTTCGAAACTTCGACTCCCAAATTCCCGAAGCCTCACCTCCCATGTGATCTACAACTGAGATCTTCCTCGATCCGATGGCTCTGGACCTTTCGGGATTTCGCAAAATAGGAGTTTGAAACTCTCGATTCTAAAATCATAGCCTCCTCTACTTCCTGAACCCAGAAATGTTGAAATGCCAAAATGGGCTCAACGATGATTATCCCCTGACCAAATCTCGGTCCATGTGACTGCTTCCTCCATGACCACATCCCTACTCCAAAGACACGTCACGTTTCGCGACTTCAAGGTTTTCAACACGAAGTGCCCCGGCTCCTTGTCATCAGAATTGTCGAAATGCCGAACCCCGAAATGCCGAAATGTCGAAATTCCACTCCAAAAGGGGATCAACAGCTCTTGTTGCTTCTCATCCAATGTTCGCTACTCCTCCTGAGCTCCTGAACACTAAAAGACACTCAGCCTTAACCTTCTCACAGATCTGCGAGATCCAACGGTCCATGATATTTCAGAACTTCTTCCACGAAGAAATTTCACCATCCATTTATGATCTTGTTACACCTTTCGCGATTCGAGACTTGGAGTAACCAAGGATTTGGCCTGCACTCCAACCTCACGCTTCTTGAATTCACGAAAATGATCCAATGGCTTAACAAAGCATGATCAACGGCTCACATTGATTCTGAATCCTAAGGTGATGGGTTCATCCGCCTCTAACCATGTTGCAGCTTCCTTTGATCCTACGGTCCTCACGATTTCATGAGTTCTCCAAAAAGAATTCTGACCATCCGTTCTACTCTTATGTGTGGCTTCCCAGAGATTAAACTCCATGTGCCTCCCTCTGGATCCGATGGCTATCGGTCCTTTGCACTAGATTTGATGGCCCATATCTGTTTCTCTTCGTTGTGCGCTTTCTTGCATGCGTCTGAACATAGAATTCAATGACCTAGATCTCACCTCTCCAGCTGATCTAACAGTAGCTGTGTTCTACCTTGAGCATGTCCTTCTTCCTTTCCCTTGGAAGATTTCTTGCTCCAAAAGGCCTCGGCCTTTATCTTTGTTGTGAAGCCTGTAACCTTGGCTCCCGCCTGTGTTCTAAGAGGCGTTCCTCCTACTGAGATTTATTTCTATGAACCTTAAAGGTTCCTTCAAACTCTACAACCTCTTGCAGAACCTTTGCATGAAATGGTGCTATCTCTTCTGATCTTATCTGTGGCTCTGAACTCTAAGTGTCTCTACCCCTTTCTCTCCTTGAAGGGATATAAGTGCCCTCTGGCAACTTCCTGCTCAAACACACTTTGCTGAGCCTGCAGGGTGTTCAATAACCCTGTGAGTGTCTCCTCCTGTGACACTTCTCTTCTCTCTGAACTCAAACAAGAGTTCCTTCTGTGCACACTTGTACCAACTCAATGTCCACCTGGCAGAGTTCTCCAGAATCCTCAGTGACTCTGTCTTCTCACCGAACTCGAAATAGATTTCTCCTTAATGCATCCTATGCATTTTCTCAATGCCCTCCTGGTAGAGCCTTTACAAAATTCTCAACAATTATGCCTCTCCTCTCTCTCCTCTCCTTTGCATGGTTTCTCCTTCAAGGTGTTCAACAACCTTGAGGATTCCTCCTCGAGTCAATGACTTTAGCTAGTGCGCCCTCCTGGCACGTCTTTGTCTGAAATTTCGCAGAATTCAGAAGTGCACTCCTACACTGGTTTCCAGAGACCGCAGTACTCTATCATGCACTCTTGCATGAAACCACAAAGAATCCAAACTTGAAATCAAAGAACTCTCAGATAGGAAAATCTATCTATCCCTGCAAATGCACATCTAACATACATCTACAACATATCATCAACACATAAAGACATTCATTCATGAACTCACAAACACATGAACAACAACATGTAGGAAAAACTGCTATGATTGTATTAATATGAAATGCCTCTTTACAATGTGAGCTCGAACTGCAACAGAGTCACATCTTCCTCTCTTCTCCCTATTCTTTTTGTTCTTCTCTTTCTAACTAAAAAACAAAAGAATATATTCTTACAAAAGGGGGCTCCTCGAGCGCTTCCCTCCATCCTCACCAACTCTTATTAATTTACATTCAATTACATTGAATGGTTGTCTAGTCCGAATCGGATCTAGATCCCCATAAACCTGTCAGCCATTAAGGCGACACCAACTACAACATGCTCAAAGGCATGGCTTCGGCTCTACCGGCCTTACAAACATTTAATACATTAAATTCAAGTTTGAAATTTGAAAGTGAGAGGCTTGCGCCTCTCCTCTCCATTGAACGCGTGCTGGGTGTGCTGGCTAGCTGGCGCTTGATGACGTGGAGTGATGCTCCTGCATCAAACAAGAAGATCTGGATTGTATGTATTTTTCTGGACCTAGTCGGTTAATCCATTCAGAATGTGAGAATCAAAAGGATCTATGAAGTTAACATGGTTAGTGTTTATGATAGGGAGAACCTTGAAGGCGTGAGCCTAAGTGGGTGTGGAACATCGATCTACCATAAGGCTGTACCAATGAGATTTGAGTTGTTGATTTAGCTATGGACACTGTTCATTGGAATGTAGTTGGAGTCTGACATATCCATTAACTGATGCATGGGTTGGGGATCCTAAGCAGATGTGGACCATTTTATTGGGGTCCCATTAGCCATCGGATCTGTTGGAGACTTCTAATCAAAGGGATCCATTCAGAAAGGTAAGTTGGAGTATTGAATTTCAAACAAGTGTGTCTGACCAACTAAAGGTCATGCACTATTTCAGCCTAAAAAAATCTAGAACTTATGATTGGGTAAATGATGAGGGATAGATATATCAAACCTTGGGAGTGTTCGTTAACTACCATGTGAGTTGGAAGGATTGTGGAGATATTATCTATCGATTTGGATCAGTCGTCGCCATTAGATCTGTTGGAAGTAGGATTTTTGGGTGAAATCATTTGAAAGGTTTGGTGTTGAGGTTGTGTGGCTTATGTCCTGAATGAGATAGTATGACTGACTATATCTTGTAGATCTCCAAACCGAAATAGTTGTGGATCATTGATTTGTCCGGTTTCGATTGTTCTATGTTTTTAAGAGTTGATTTCCATGATTGTGTTCCACGTTGAGTTTCTATCATGCTTTACCACTAGTTTTGGAACCCAATGAGTGCCACGTCAGATAACACATCACCCGCCACCCAAAGACACATATGTCTACCCTGCCAACCAACACATATGATGGGGATCCACGTGGATGCAACATGGATGAGAAGTAGGTAGTAGAAGTATCTACCTGGAAGTGTTAAAGGATTGTAACTTTTGCTCCAAATTCATATTTTAGCATGGTTATAGTTGTTGGAAGGATCTCGAGGGGAAGATTCCATCTAAGGGATTAGATTTTAGAAAGGTGTTGGGTTGTAAATAATAAAAATTTACATCCCACCTCCCTGTGTATGGTTTATGGGGTCAAGTGTGGTACAGAGTGGTATCAGAGAATAATTCAAACTCTAGGTTTGAATGGGACATAAATGTGTCATGAAGATTTCAATTGTAGAAGCCAACATGAGAATGTTAAACTCTAATGTATTTGGAAATCCATATATTCATTTAATATATTATATAATTCCATAATATCATGCATAAAAAAATCAATGCCTTTCATGTTGACACTTCATCTATGCTAATACATGTTAACAATAGTTTCTTAGTATAATTGGCAGCATGAATGGATTCTTGATTTTGGAATTGTTATGGATGATTGAAGCCTTGATGGGGACAAGAAGAATATATATAATATGATTGAAACAATAGTGGTCTATTATTTCAATACATAGAATATATTGAGAAGAGAATAAAGATAA
This sequence comes from Picea engelmannii, assembly GCA_009831015.1. Taxonomy (NCBI): domain Eukaryota; kingdom Viridiplantae; phylum Streptophyta; class Pinopsida; order Pinales; family Pinaceae; genus Picea; species Picea engelmannii. The sequence continues at coordinate 101,283 of ML805498.1, forward strand.
CAAGAGTATGGAATACCTAGAAAATGGAAGAGACCTCACATTTCAGAGATGAGGAATATTATGATAGGAGGGCCATAGAGACTCGTCACTCCTCCATATTTGGCAAAGACCGTGACAAGCATGAAGGTTAAGATAATAAGTTACAGGGTTGAAAATGAAAATCTAATTATAGAACAAGAAAATTATATAGAGTTAAATGGAGTATTACTTTAAATTTTGTCGAAGATTCAAAAGCAATTGCCACAAGGACGAACTGCCAACAATGCAAGAAAATAACAATTTGAGAAGTGGCAAAGCCCATTAGAAATTCAAAAGCGTGGGCTAGAACATAATAAAAAATGAAAGAGTTCCTCATGAGAGAGGAACAAGAGTGACAAGAGGCATAAAATAAAACACTGCAAGGAGAACACCCTTTTGTGGAGGTTTTTACAGAACCTCCCCCAAAAATCTATCCCTTCTTTGTTTATAGTGTAGGCGGGAGGTCAGATATTTTTGGGGAGTTTTTTTATTGGTGTGCCTTGAAGGTCCATACTCGTTGGTGCACAAAGAAAAAATAATGTATTAGTTCTTAAATGTTCAAAAGAAATGTTATACATTATAATAAAAATAACAAACATCGATCAAAGGGCACCAATGTCGTTAAACATTATGCCTTGGTGTGCATCACTATCATCAGACACACCATGGTAAAGTAAATAAATAAAAAAATTCCAAACTAATTTTCATTGTTACACTTCATCCTATGCTTCCAAACTCTCAAGTAAGTACCAATTCTCACCCTCCTTCCAAAGATGCCATGTTTTCAGTGCTCTACAATGAGTTGGAGAGCTCCATTGCTATATTCCACACATTTCAAAATTTTGGAAAATACCATGAATTTTCATTTCCTGTCAATGGTGAAAAAATGTCTTCTCAAGACATAAGACTCTAGGTAAATTGTTTATTACCTTCCTATCTACGTTTTCATCTAATTAAAATTTGAATTTGGCTTGAAATTTAGCATTTTTTTTCAATTATTTTTTTCATTTCCACATGGTGTTCCTGAACTCTTCAGTTCACCTGGAAGCAATGTGTCATGTGATAAATTCATAGTAATCATTTTCGTTGGTGCGTCTATTATAAACATACACACCAGTGTCGTTCAAGGAAGAGAACCGTGATAAATTTTAAAAACAGTGCAGTGCGTCCTTTGGGACGCCCTGCAACTGACATGTCCTTGGTTTCTCCTAGAACCAAAACATTCCATTTAATTAAGTGCATCACTAACTTTACATTCCATAAAATTTAACGTATCGGTGTAACCATTTTAACCAAATGCGCTAGTGTTATTTATAGAACCACATTGGGACAAAGATTGAATGACTGGGCATAGTAGGGAATCTCATTGGGTTCCCCATGACCAATGCTCTATGCTTCACAACGCACTTCTAAAAAAAATATCGGTGCTCTAATATCACAATAGCACCTATATGTTGTTAGGATATTTAGACACTTAGGGGTTAGTTAATATCAACTTGGTCTATTGTGTCATTAGTAAAAGTGTGTTTCTTGGTGTGTTTCTTTAGTATGCATTTGTAGTTAGGAAATCCTCTTGGTCAAGACATGTTCCCGACATAGAGTGATCTGATGATTCATAATCTCATCTATATTAACGACTACATTAATCTGTGGCTTAACACCCAATTGGTCCATGATCTCTATTTAAATAGCATGGAGGGTCCATTGCATTATGTTGTCATTGATGTCAAAGGATTGATGTCAAAGAGTTGATGTCAAGTATTCTCATTGTATCATTGATGTATTGATTGTTGGATCATCTGATCATATATGTAATTGATGTCTGAGGGACAATTACATGAGGTGTCATAGTGATGTGTTGTCATGGTTTAATGTTCCATTTGGATTGATGTATATATGGGTTGATGTAAAGGTTGAACATTGTTGTATTATCATGGTTGATAGGAAGTACCAAATGGATGAACTCCAAAGTGGTCCATTTATGGTGAAATCCCTCACGGGAAGACACTTTGTGAAGTCCAAATGGTTAAGAGGTTGAGTCGTCCTAGCAATGTGGTTATGGAACCCAAGTTTGTTTGAGGAATAATGTTATGAATATGAGTGAATTTGTTAGTGAGACTATTCTATATGGATAATGCTTGTCATGCCATTTCTGGTGATATGTGGAATGTCACATAACTCCTCACGATTAGAGAGTTATGGCCATGTGAACTTGGAGAACCCTCATGTGTTGTCTAGAAGCCCCTAGAAGGTCAAAGAAGTCAAATTATTCTAGAATCCCCTAGAACGTAAAAGAAGTCAAATTATTCTAGAAGCTCCTAGAAGAAACTTGACTAGTCAAATTAGTTAATCATGGGTTAAGTGGTTGCAACAAGAAAACAATTAAAATTCAATTAGTTTCAACTAGAAGTGGAGAAGTTACTATTTGTGGAGAAATTAGCTATAAGTGGACAAGTGGTTAGAAGTGGGTTAACCCCAAAAAGAAGGAAGTTGGTTAGAGTTGGTTAGATGAGGAATCTACTTGGAGAAATATAAATAAGAGAACAAGGGTATATTATGAGTGAATCTTTTGAGTATATTTAAGATATATTTAGGTGAAATATTCATTGCAGGTACTCATGGATGCATCAAAATTTACGTAAGTCTGAGGTTTTGATGGTGAAAGTTTCATAGGTTTAGAAAACCCTATTTTTCTGAAGTAGTACACGGGTTGCAGTGGGCCAAGGCGCGTACTTATATTGGCTAAAGGAGATCAGGGTGCATATAGATGGGAAAGGACATGAAAAATTGAGAGAGGGTTGTTTCCAGATTCCTGAAGTCTGAAGCAAGTTCCATATCATCATTCTACAGGTTCATATCTGCTACAGAGGTTCTGGTATGGATATATATTGTCTTGATGGTTAGACTTGCTTATGGTATGGTAAATGATTGATGCATTCCTTGTATGGTTGTATTGATGTCTCAATATGGTAGTTGGTTGGTTGAGTAGTTTAGTTCAGTTCTGATTATGAGATATCCATGATCTGTGATTGAGTATGCATGAGGAGCATGCATTGGCTGTTAGATGGTTTGTATATCTTTGTGATTGGTTATGGTACAGATTGAGCAGTGACAAGAAGATTACAGTGACAGGTCACAAGTGGATGTGACATAATAATAAAGGGTCTGAAGGGATAGAAGGTTGAAGTGTTAGAAACCCTATTTTATGAAGGTGTACATAGGCTGTCAAAAGGAAGAGAATTTACATATGTGTGTTTCATTACATAAAGGGTGCGTACATACGCATGGTGCACTATTGATAAGTCGTGCACCTATTGGCAGATTTGGTTCTGTCCACAAGCATGGTCTTATACTTGAGGATTGGATTTCTCACATCTCAGTTGGTGCTGAGATCTGCAATCTGATTCTTGCATTGATAATTGGTGCTCTTGTGGATTTTTTAGTCTTTTCAGTTGATATTGATAAACCCTAAGGATTGTAGTTCGTAATACAAAAGAAAATTATACATATATCTTGTGTTCCTTGTGTTATTTATGGTAATGGTTTATTGATGATGTTTTTTACTGAGATATGTTAGTTGTAAATGAGAGTAATGAATAATGAGTAAATGGTTATTGCTAACTAAGGTGTTTTTTAAGAAGTGTAAAAAGATACCTACACTGATTCACCCCCCCCTCTCAGTGTGTTTAGTGTGTCCAAAAATTGGTATCAGAGAAGGCCTTCATCATAATCCTTACAAGCTTGAAGGAGATCCATGGACACACAAATGGATGAACATGCAGATGAAGTTACCCTCTTTGATTAGACAGATTAATCGGAATGGAGAATAGAAATGAAAGGTTTTTTGAAGGAAAAATGAAAAGGTATTTGGAATGGATCTATTGGTGGATCAGTTCCCTTGAAGAATAAGTCAAATTTTGTAGGACAAAAGGAAGCAAAGAATAACGATGCATTTTCTCTCAAGACTATTTTCAATGGACTCTCTAGTTTTGTCAAAGAAAGCATGGGAGAATGTACTTCCTCCAAGGATCTATAGCTAAAGCTAGAGAAGGTATACCAAGATAAAAAAGACAATCCCATCAAGGAAAAAAAAGGTAAAGACTCTCCAAAATCTTTTGATTACAATACTCCTAGTGAAGTTGAATGTTCTCTTACAAATGAAGAAGAAGATATAGTAGAAGTTTGTGTAGATGAAGAAGAAGAGTTGTTGAAGTTTAAAGAAATTATTTTATTTGAATTAGGTGATGTTAGCATGGAAATAGGACATTATTCAATTGCATATGAGTATCTTGAAAAATGCATTAATGAATTCCTAGAAAATTACCCAAATCATATCATGGAACTAAAGAAAATGCTCAAATACAAGAAGAAAGTAAAAAGACTCAATTAGAAGAAAAATAAGAAGAGACCAAAAGACTAAAGAATGAAATAATTAATCAAGAATAAGAAAAGAAGAAGGTAGATGATGAGCTTAGCAAAAGATTTGAAGTTGATGTCAATTTCAAGACTCAAATTGAATAAGTCAAAAGGATAGAGGAACTACTGTAGAATCAAACAAATGAAAAGGAGGAGTTGTGACATAAGCTGGAAGCTGAATTTGTTGATCGTAGAAAGAAAGCAGAGAAGTCAAAAAGGTTCATGAACAACCCAACAATCCTAGATGAAATACGATATAGCCAAAGATCTCCAAATGATAAATCAAGTCTTGGATACAACAAGGAAGCTATACATTTTGAAGCTAGTAGTTCTAAGAAGCATGAGGTAAGTCCTTCATTCTCAAAAGGTGGAAGCAATTCTACAAATCAATCATCTACACAAAGAAATGAAACTATCAAAAGAACAAAGCAAGGAATACATCAAGAATCCATCCTTACACCTCAAAGAAAATTCATAAGAGAGACACCTTCAAGATGGACACCAAAGAAAATGTATGAAAATGTTTTTCATGGTCATTGCTTCTCATGTAATGAATATGGTCACAAAAATTTGGATTGCAGACATTATGCAAGGAAATATGTTGGAATATTTCATAACACCCTAAGTTTTTGGAGATGTAATCAAGTGGGACACATTGTTGCTCATTGTCACACCATGAGATGTTACAGTTGCAGTGGGTTTGGCCACAAATCCTAGGATTGTTGGAACACAAGAAGATAGTCCATGAAGAGTGATTCATATTGTTGGATTACTGAGAGGGGGGGTGAATCAGTAATAGGGAAATTTAATCCTTTTTAACCATACAATGCAAGTGTTATATCAGTGTATCTTTATCATTCAATAATTGTAGAGTAAATAAATAATGAACAAATGAACAATCATACACATACATAGTACACCATCGTTTTTACATGGAAACCAAAAGCGGGAGAAAACCATAGAATGATTTTTCTTACATGTCTTGAAGAATTACATTCATTGGAAGCACCAACTTCCTTTGTTTTCCAGTTGCAATTGGAAGGAGGCTCCAACCCCCTAGTTTCTCAGGCTACAACCTGATGGAAACTCCAACTCCCCAATTCTTTGGCTACAACCTGAGGGAATATCCAACTCCCCGATTCTTTGGCTACAACTAGAAGGAGGCTACAACCCCCTATGTTCTCCGACTACAACCAGAAGGTGGCTAGAACCACCTGTCCTTGCCCCGTCCAACCTCCCTGACGTATAAGTAGAATGATGGAACCATTGTCACAATATCACTATGAGATATACTATTGTAAATCTGTACCAATCAACCTACACCAAACAACCTATACTAATAAAATGAACCATGCATCAACCATGCATCAACCTGTACCTCAACCTGTAATCAACCTATGCCATAAACACATGCATCAACCATGCACCAGCCTGTAGTCAACCTGTACCATAAAAAAGTGCATCAACCATGCACCAATATGTACATCAACCTGTAACATGAACAAGTTCATCAACCATGCACCAAACATGTTTCTCAACCTGTACCATGAACAAGTGCATCAACCTTGCACCAAACCTGTACAAATAACATGTCACAACAACCTGTCCAAACAAACTATCACAACAACCTGTCTCATCAACCAAATCAGATATACTCACCAATATCAATCACCAAGACAACTCTCAAAGATATGCATCAACCAAAAAACTTATAATCATCACCAAGATCAATATGTGCTTCTAATAATATATCAATACAAGTATTCTACATCATCCATAAACCATGTGTCAATAATAATACTAACAAGTGCCTCCAACCATGTACCAAGTATGCACCAATCATGTATACTCTACTCATCAACTATGAATCATCATGATCCAGGTGGATATTGGTGGCCACCCACCTTTTCCGACAGGCTCAAAACAGTTTTCTGGCAAATTTGGCAATTTACTATTTTTAGCAGTTTTTAACTTTCGGGGCCATTTTGAGGGCCTGAATGAAGGTTTTTTGATATAGAGGTTCTTAATAATAGTTTAAGGCATTATTGAGCCCCCAAAATGAATCTCCTTGACGATACCTTTCCAATGAGCTATCACACACCTAAAACGGAGATCGTATGCAAAAGTTACGATCCCGGGAAGTTGATGTACTCAGTTACCCAAATGGGGCCCACATGAATTTTGGCACTTCATCTCCTAGGGTTAGGTTTTTGGATGTCTAGGGTTTTTGGCATTCCAATTTATTTTAAAAAATCCTTCAGAGCTTCATTGTAATCATCTTCTTGAAAATGCTAGTAGTCATCACATCTCTTCTCAGAGATAAGCTTCCACCATTCTAGGGATTCTTTCACTCTATATTTTTACAGTCTCTGTACATTTATTTCATTAATAGAAATCATGTATTACTGTATTTCTGTGTTTATGGTTGCATCTCTGATAAATTTCTGTTATATTATTGAATATCTGTGATATCTCTGTGCATTTCTTTGTTATATCTCCACTCTCATTTCATGCCAAAAATAATCCGGATCACATCAAGATGTACTAGCATCATCAACTATACACCTCATGTATGTGCCAACTCATCAGCTACTTGTCTCAACCATGTACCCAACATGTACCTCAACCAAAAGACCTCATCAATTTCATCATCCATATATGATTTGTAACTCTTTAATAGGCCTGGTGTATATGATCACATAATTGCAAACCTTCCTTAACTTTAACAACAAGAGAATATCATTTTCATCAAACTTTTCTTTAGTCTTACATGACTAGTTTTGGATTAGTCAACAACCCTAACTTGAAATAATCATAACTATGTACCTGTAATGAATAAAGATCTGAAAATAGTACACAATTTTCTTCAGTGTGTTTTCTTCAATTCCTCCAGGTGTCACTACTTGGAACCTCTCAGAAAAGGAGTTATAGAAAAAATTACATACCTTGTTGAATTCTAACTTATTCTAGAGAGCTAACTTGTAGAGTGTTCCCAACACAGAATATTTGTTGTATGGATCTAAAAATATTAAACATAATACTACATCCTGTAATATAACCAACACATTTGGTCTTACCTAGTTTGGATCTATTATGAATAAGTTATGAAATTTTTACCCGAAACACTTGTTTTAGACTAGTTTCAGGACTAGCCACAAACCCTATTTTCCACGAAGTGTAACTCCAAAAATACAACGAACCATGAGATCAAATTCATACCACAACTACTTGGATATGTTTTCTCAATGGCCTATCAATTTCATGGTCTAAATCATTCTAGAAATTTTTTTATTGTGGAAATGCTGAGATGACCTATAAAAAACATACCTTAGAAAGTATCATCACAAGAATTTATCCTCCCTTGAATTTAGGCCTTATTTACTTCACCTTCTCTCTCAAATTCGGCTTAGATATCCTTTCGTTACCTTAGGCACATGTAGATATTCAATATGCTCATGTGTAACTAAAATGAGAGAGCCTTGCCTCTTATTTATACTTTCATGTAGCTTCCTCAAGGGGTTACCTTTTAACCATCTTAACCCACTTTCCTTATTTTAGGGTTAGCTAACTTCTAACCACTTGTCCAATTAGTAATTTATCCATTAACTTTATTATTTAAATAATTTATTCTGTATCCAATTTGACTTACATTACACTCATCACTTCACTTTACCTCAAGGGATTACCTTCTAACCATCTTAAACCACTTTCCTTATTTTAGGGCTAACCCACTTCTAACCACTTGTCAACTTAGTAATTTCTCCATTAACTTTATTATTTAAATAATTTCTTTTGTATTCACTTTGAATTATAGTACACTCATAACTTCACTTTATTATTTACCTTCTAAAAATCTCTTAAACCACTTTAACTACTTTGACATTTTTGTGCTTCTAGATGACTAATGAGGGTTCACCAACTTCACATGGACCTAACTCTCTAATCGTGAGGAGTTATGTGATGTTCCACATACCATTGGAAATGGAATGACATGTACTATCCATATAGAATAGTATTACATGTACCATAAATAAGTGCATCAACCATCAACCAATCTTTACCTCAACATGTACCATGAACACGTGCATCAACCATGCACCAAACATGTACCTCAACCTATACCATGAGCAAGTGCATCAACCATGCACCAAACCTGTACAAATAACATGTTACAAAAACCTGTCCAAACAACCTATCACAAAAACCTGTCTCATCAACCAAATTATATCTACTCACCAATATCAATCACCAAGACAACTCTCAAAGATATGCATCAACCAAACAACTCATAATCATCACCACGATCAATATGTGCTTCTAATAATATACCAATACAAGTAGGATATATCATCCATAAACCATGTGTCAAAAATAATACTAACAAGTGCCTCTAACCATGTACCAAGTATGTACCAATCATGTATCAACTATGACTCATCAAGATGTACCAACATCATAAACTATACACCTCATGTATGTGCCAACTCATCAACTACTTGTCTCAACCATGTATCCAACATGTACCTCAAACAAAAGACCTCATCAATTTTATCATCAAAATATGATTTGTAACTCTGTAATATACCTGGTGTATATGCTCACATACCTGCAAACCTTTCTTAAATTTAACAACAAGAGACTAGCATTTTCATCAAACTTTTGTTTAGTCTCACATGACTAGTTTTGGATTAGTCAACAACCCTAACTTGAAATAATCATAAGTATGTACCTGTAATGAATAAAGATATGAAAATAGTGCATAATGTTCTTCAGTGTGTTTTATGCAATTCCTGTAGGTGTCACTACTTGGAACTCTCAGGAAACGAGTTATAACAAAAATGGCATACCTTGTTGAATTCTGACTTATTCTAGAGAGCTAACTTGTAGAGTGTGCCCCACACAGAATATTTGTTGTATTGATCTAAAATTTTTACAAAGAATACTATAGAATGTACTCTAACCAACACATTTTTTCTTACCTAATTTGGATTTTTTATGAATAATTTATGACATTTTTACCCGAAACACCTTTTTTAGACTAGTTTTAGGACTAGACACAAACCCTATTTTCCACAGAGTGTAACTCCAAAAATACAATGACCCACAAGCTGAAATTCGTACCAAAACTACTTGGATATGTTTTCACAATGGCCTATCAATTTCATTGTCTGAATCATTCTAGAAAAAAATTTATTGAGAAAATGGTGAAATCACCTATAAAAACATACCTTAGAAATCATCATCAAAAGAATTTATCCTCCCTTGAATTTCGACCTTTTTTACTTCACCTTCTCTCTGAAATTCGACTTAGATATCCTTTGGTTACCTTAGTCACCTGTAGATATTCAATATGCTCAAGTGTAATTAAAATGAGAGAGACTTGCTTCTTATTTATACTTTCATGTAGCTTCCTCAAGGGGTTACCTTTTAACCATGTTAACCCACTTTCCTTATTTTAGGGTTAACCATCTTCTAACCACTTGTCCAATTAGTAATTTGTCCATTAAATTTATTATTTAAATAATTTATTTTGTATCCACTTTGACTTATAGTACACTCATCACTTCACTTTACTTCAAGGGGTTACCTTCTAACCATCTTAAACCACTTTCCTTATTTTAGGGCTAACCCACTTCTAACCACTTGTCAACTTAGTAATTTCTCCATTAAATTTATTATTTAAATAATTTATTTTGTATTCACTTTGAATTATAGTACACTCATAACTTCACTTTATAATTTACCTTCTAAAATTCTCTTAAACCACTTTGACTACTTTGACCTTTTGGGGCTTCTAGATGACTCATGAGGGTTCTCCAACTTCACATGGCCATAACTCTCTAACCGTGAGGATTTATGTGACGTTCCACATACCACTGGAAATAGAATGACATGTACTATCCATATATAATAGTATTACCTGCAAATATATCAAAAATCATACCATTATCCATTAAACAAACTTGGGTCCATTACCCAAACCTTTGTGCTACCGGAATTTGCTACGAGACTTTCTCCAAGGGTTGACATCGATCACTAAGGGTTGACATCAATATACAATATCACTCTCCAATGGTTGACATCAATGAAAACCAACAATCCATACCAATTTTCCATCAACCTAAGCCAACTATCTGACACATGTAGCATGACAAGAAGAACACATGAATCTAGGAAGGAAGATAATGTTGAAAACATGGAAGCTTAGAGCTCAAGTTATCAGAAGTTGAGACACCTTCAGAAGTGGGTGAAGAAGACTAAACAACCATAACAAAATGAATACATGAGGCAATCTCAAGATTGACCTTTTCTGAAGCATACATAGGCTCCTGTGGAGTAAGTCACGAACATATGCAAGGTGATGTATAAAAAGGTTGCATACATACGTGAGCTATCTGTAGAATAGGTCGCGTACCTGTAGTAAAAGCCTTGGAAATAAGGCTATGCATATGAGTTGCAACATGGTTTGATGGTATAACTCTATTTTGCAGGGTTTGACATGGTTTGTTGAAGGTATTGATGATTATATGCTTGCATGTATGGTTGATGTATGTATAGTGATGACATATGGTTGAATATTGATGCATATGATTGATGCCTATCTTGGATGATATAGTAATAACCCTAGAATGTAGATTGAGGCATTTTTTTTGTTGAGGGATAGTGTTGGTTATGTAAATGAAGTTATGAAACTTTGGATATGAGATATATCATGTTGATGTGATGCTAGCTAGTGATATCATTGATCTATTGAGACACACTTTTGGTACATGTCTAGAGATATGATTGGATGTTGTAGTGAATGGTTTTTGAGGAAGATCTGTCATGGTACAAGGTTGGTACATATGTGAGCTTCATTGATATATATTATGATGTATTGTTAAAGGCATATTTTTTGGATGTCTCGGTGCATGCATTTGGCATGTGGTTGAGCTACATATTGGGACATGTATTTGATGAATTGATGAGGTGTTTATGTTGTACATCATTGATGATTCATAGCTTGATCTATAGTTGATGCATGATTGGTACATACTTGGTACATTTTTTGAGGCACTTGCTAGCAGTATGATTGGCACATGGTTTATGGTTGATATGGAATACATATATGGGAACACATCTTGACTGTGGTTCATCCTGTTGAAGTTTGGTGCATGGTTGATTCACTTTCTATAGTACAGGTAGTAATACATGTTTGGTGCATGGTTGATGCACTTGTAGATGGAAGATGATTGTGGGTAATAGTACTTGGTTAAATTACATAATTGGTATTACTTGTTTAGCATATACTTTGGTACATGATGTATGGGATAGTTGAGACACTTGTTGTGGTGCTTGGTTGGTACATTAATTAATGCATGATGGTTGAGATACATATCTTCACACATGGTTTGTGGCACTTGGTTTATGATAGAGGCATATCATATGTGATATGAAACTTGGTTGAGGCACATAGTTGGCATGTTGACAATGTTATTGGTACATTGATAGGGGAACTTGTTGATAATCCTAATATATTCTTGGTACACTTTTTTGCACATATTATTGGAATATATATACTTCAGTGATGCAATATTATTGTATGGTGTTGATGTGCATGGTTGGCACATGGTATGGAAAATGATGTACATGGTTGATGTTTTGTTCATGATTCTCTATTCACTATTGGCATATCTTTTTTCTTCATGATATATGGTATGGAATGAGTATGATGTATGGATATGTCCAAGGATCGTCATAGGAAGAGAAGATCATTATTGAGCAATTGATCTATGTTATGGTTTAGTAGTAGCACTTGCAGCAGAAGAAGATTGTAGTAGTAGCATATTTTTCATATTACATAGGAGATAGGGGGAGACATACCCACAGGGGGAGTTATTCCTCTTCCCTTCATTGGTTGCAGCAACATGATTCCAAGAGGATAGATTCATCAGATGCATGATAGAGAATTAGATTTTTGGAGAGAGAGCATAGAGGCATGTTTCCAGGAGGAGCGATTGTCATAGGAGGAGCATGAGAGATATGTATTCAGCATTACATCAGAGTGATATCCCTTGTTCAAAAGGGGAGAGATTATTCAGAGAAAACTCAAAGGCATCCAAACAAGGGGAGAAACCCCAAAGAGAGTTTAGGAAGGGGGAGCAGACCCAAGAGGGGAACTACCCTTTTCCATTGATGTCAAAGGGGGAAAGATAGTCACATTGATGTGATTCAGATGACTATCGATGAAGAGAATGTCTATGTCTACAAGTTTCCATCAATGATTGGTGTTGACATCAATGTTGGTATTGCCATCAATGCCAAAGGGGGATATTGTTGCATTATGTTGTCACTGATGTCAAAGGATTGATGTTAAAGAGTTGATGTCAAGTATTGTCATTGTAACATTGATGTATTGATTGTTGGATCATGTGATCATATATGTAATTGATGTCTAAGGGATAATGTCATGAGGTGTCATAGTGATGTGTTTTCATGGGTTAATGTTCCATATGGATTGATGTATAGATGGTTTGATGTAAAGATTGATCATTGTTGTCTTATCATGGTTGATAGTAAGTACCAAATGGATGAACTCCAAAGTGGTCCCCTTATGGTGAAATCCATCATGGGAAGACACTTTGTGAAGTCCAAATGGTTAAGTGGTTGAGTCATCCTAGTAGTGTGGTTAGGGAAATCAATATTGTTTGAGGAATAATGTTATCAAGATCAGTGAATTTGTCAGTGAGACTATTATAGATGGATAGTGCATGTCATGCCATTTTCGATGATATGTGAAACGTCACATAAATCCTCATGGTTAGAGATTTATGGCCATGTGAAGTTGGAGAACCCTCATGTGTTGTCTAGAAGCCCATAGAAGGTCAAAAAAGCCAAATTATTCTAGAATCTCCTAGAATAAAGTTGACTAGTCAAAGTGGTTAATCATGGGTTAAATGGTTGCAACAAGAAAACAATTAAAAATAAATTAGTTGCAACTAGAAGTGGAGAAGTTACTATTTGTGGAGAAAGTAGTTATAAGTGAAAAAGTGGTTAGAAGTGGGTTAGCCCAAAAAAGAAGGAAGTTGGTTAGAGTTGGTTAGATGATGAAGCTACTTGGAAAAGTATAAATAAGAGAGCAAGGGTCTCTTATGAGTGAATATATTGAGTATATTGAATATTTATTCAGGTGAAAGATTCATTGTAGGTACTCATGGATGCATGGGAATTTTTCTAAGTCTGAGGTTTTGACGGTGAAAGTTTCAGAGGTTCAGAAAACCATAATTTCTGAAGTAGTATGCAAGATGCAGTGGGATAAGTAATGTACATACATGGGCTGAAGGAGAGAACGATGCATACAAATGGGAAAGGACATGAAAAATTGAGAGACAGTTGCTGCCAGATTCCTGAAGTCTAAAGCAAGTTTCAAATCAACATTCTACAGGTTTAGATCTGCTAAATAGGTTCTAGTATGGATATATATTGTATTGATGGTTATACTTTCTTATGGTAAGGTGAATTCTTGAGGCATTTATTATATGGTTGTATTGATGTATGAATATGGTAACTGGTTGCTTGAGTAGTTTAGTTCAATTCTGATTGTGAGATATACATGATCTGTGATTGTGTATGCATGAGGATCATGCATAAGTTGTTGGATGGTATATATATGTTTTTGATTGGTGATGGTATAGATTGAGCAGTGATAGGCATATTATAGTGCAAGTCACAAGTGGATGCGAAAGAAGCATAAAGGGTTTGAAGGTCCATAAGGTTGAAGTTTTAGAAACCCTAGTTTCTAAAGGTCTACGCAAATTGATAGAAGGAAGCAGGCATACATACATGTGTTGTACTATTGACATGTCATGTAACTGTTGGTAGATTGGGTTATGTCCACAAGCAGAGTCTTGTACTTGAGGATTTGATTTCTCACATCTCAGTTGGTGCAGAGATATGCAAGCTAAGTCTTTCATTGAGAGTTGGTTCTGTTGTGGAGTTGTTACTATTTCGAGTTGATGTTGATAAACCCAAGGATTTTAGTCCATAATACAAAAGAAACTTATGCATATATATTGTGTTCCTTGTGTTCTTTATGGTAATGGTTTTTTGATGATGTTTGTTTCTTAGATATGTTAGTTGTAAACGAAAGTAATGAATAATGAGTAAATGGTGATTGCTAACTAAGGTGTTTTGTAAGAATTGTAAAAATATCCCTACAATGATTCACCCCCCCTATCAGTGTGGTCGGTGTGTCCAACAAGGTCATTTTCTGATGATTGATTGTGAGAAACTATCTTGTAAAATATTTCTGTAAATTTATTTTTCATTAATACATTTCTCCAAGTGGCCACGTTGGTTGAGGCTGTGGATGTTTCCCCGTAGGGGTTTTACCACATGAAAACATCGATTTGCTGATCTTTGATCTAGTTGTGTGAGTGGTTATTGAAGGTGTTCATTCTCTGTTGGAATGCATGTATTGTCGAACATGGTATCATAGTGCATATGAAGACTCACTCCCATTGTAGATTGAGATTGTGAACTTGTGTTGTCTCATCTCTAGTTTCTATCATTTCTATGCATTCATGGGCTGAGAGGACTGTTCCATTGCATATGGAGCACTCATTTAAGACAGGAACTCTTTTTTTTTCACTCGAAAAGGTTTTTTTTTTTTCTAAGATATGGCCATTTAAGTAAGATGCAGAGGTATAAAGCCCAAATACACCCTTTTAAATTTTTGCAGAGTTATTATTTCAGGTTTTTTTTTTGGATATGTCTATGCTCTTTTCCCCATGCCCTGTGCGATCTTGGAAAATAAGTAATATACTATAAAATGGTTTTCCTATCTACATATGCTCTTTGTCGTGCGCTCTCTGTGATCTCAGTAAATCAGAAATAGAGGGAAATTCTCATTTTCTGGGTGAGCTAAGCAAAATCTAACACTTGTTGTCATCGATAAGGGAATTTTTTTTTCTTGTGTGAAAATATTTTTTTATGAGCATGTTTTCCAACGTCGTCTTCCACCACCACAAAAACAACCCCAATCCTCCTTCTAAACAATACAATATGTTTTTCACTAGCTCACTTGCTTAAAAATTGCTTTATTAAGTAAGAGGTTTTGAGTTCAAATCTTTTTTTTTGTTAGTTTATTTGAAAATTTTCATGCATCCATTGTAAAGTATATTTCACTTCAATTATAAAAGTGAATCACTATAAGTAGCTTTAATATTTTATTTTAAAGTTATTTATTTTACCTGCAACTTTCATTTATAAAGTAACTTCATTGTAAAAGTAATCCCTTCTTATTCTATAAAAGTGGGTCACATCATAAGCAACTTACTTTTAAAAGTGAGGTTATTGGGAGGGTTATCACCACGTGGACCAACTTCTACTTGCCACGTGGCTTTTTCGTTACTGTTTATGTATTTTTTCAAAAGGGCGTAGCTTTCACATCTGAAGTCCGTTTTCAATTCCTTTTTTTTTAAACTCCCCATTTTTTTGAGATATTTCCATCCAGGCCATCAATTTCAGTTTTCAAATCCACATTATCTACATACTTAATATGGATTCTTCCAATTATATTTTTCTTACCAACACCAACTACTTCCAATGGAAATCCCATATGGGGGATTTATTAAGAAGTAAAGGAGTATATTGGATTACCTTGGGAAAATAAATATAACCTATTGATGATGAAAAGAAAATCAAATGGGTAAATAAGAATGACAAAGCACATGGATTGATTGGAATGTCCATCTCTCCTAATTTAAGGTTTCACCTTCAACTAATTGATGACCCTGATGAAGATTGGGAAAATCTTGAATCTATGTTTGGTAAACACAATATTATTTGATCCCACCAGATAGAAAATCAGATAACAACTTTAAGTGCAAATTATTTTTCTTGCATTGAAGACTATTTATCTAGGTTCAAAACACTTAGACTTTTATATTGTGCAGAATGTAACATAAAACTGGAAGAAGAGCGTTGTATATATTTTTCTCCTAATGGTGACAAAGGAGAAAAATCTAAAATTAAGAAGACTGATAGACATTGCAACTTTTGTGGGAAATATGGTCATGATGACTCCAAATGTTTTAAGAAGATGGAATCTTTAGAAGTAGCAATGAAGAAGCACAAATTCTACTTATTATTATTCTTCTCATGGACATGCACTTTTTACTTCTAGTTTCTCCTTCAATACAACTTCTACTTCTTCTTTTGATGAGTGGCTAAGGATAAAGCCATAATTTCTAAAGCATATTATTATATGGCTAAGGATAAAGCCATACTTTCTAGAGCATATTATTATATGGCTAAGGATAAAGCCATACTTTCTTCCCTAAATGAATGTAACACGAAGAAAATATTTGTTTGTGATGATAGATCTCTTAGTGTTGTAGGGTATGGAACAATTCATGTAGATAATGGTCATTTTAATGATGTATTATGTGTTCGAAGTATTTCCTTAATGGTTATTTCATATCATGGAATTCATATGGTGGCATCAATGACTATGTCGCATTGCAACGCTCATCAAATGCCATGTCATACTGCGATGCTCATTAAGGGTTTTGTTGCAATGTGGCGTTCAACAAATGTGATGTCACATTGTGACGATCATTAAAAATTTTTGCATTTCAACTTTCATCAAGAGTTATGTTAGGTTGTGACAGTGTTCAATGGTTATGTCAAATTGTGACATTCATCCATGTTGCATTGAGTTTTATTGACTTAGGTTGGCCATAACTGAGATTCCTCAATAATTGTGTTATCTTCATTGACTTTCATAATCATGGCTATGTCACTCTAAATGTTAGTTGACTTTGGTTGATTGTTCATTATGGTATTGTATTTTGGTTGGCCATAATTAATGGTTTAATAATATTATTTATAGTTATGAGCTTATCAAAGATGATATCACATTGTGACATTCATCAGGGGTTTTGTCACATTGTGACATTCATTAGGGTTTTGTTGCATTGCAATATTATCCATGTGTTGTGTTGGATTACAACAATCCAACATGGTTATCACATTGAAACATTCATCGTATCTAACTTTATGTGAAATTGTTGAGTTATTTAATGGCTTCAATGCATTGCAACATTCATAAGGATAATGTGACATTGAACTTGTTGATTTTGGTATGGTTATATCAAGTTGTGAGTGGTTATATAATGAGTTTCTTTGTTTTTCATTTGTTACAATGCATTTAGGTAATTATTAAATTGCTAAAATTTATATATAATTTATTGCATGGTATTTATTTGAAATTTATATATCAATGTTACTTAAAACAAATGTTCAAAATAAAACAAAATAAAATAAAAAAATATCTCTCTCTATATATAGTACTTAACCAATGACTTAATGATATCATATAGAATTATTTAACAAGAGTTTTGTCAGGCATTCATTAGGGTTTTGCTGCATTGCAATATTTTCCCTGTGTTGTGTTGGATTACAACATTCCAACATTAAACTTGGTTGATTTTGATATGGTTATATCAAATTGTGAGTAGTTATATAATGAATTTCTTTGTTTGTCATTTGTTACAATGCATTTAGGTAATATTAAATTTAGGTAATATTAAATTGCTACAATTTATATATAATTTATTACATGATATTTATTTGAAATTTATATTAAAATGTTTCTTAAAACGCATGTTCAAAATAAAACAAAAATAAAATAAAATAAAGAAAATCTCTCTATATATAATACTTAACCAATGACTTAATGATATCATATGAAATTATTTAATAAAATATTTAGAAATCTATACTTATTAATATCATATAGAATTATTTAATAAGAGATTTACAAATGTGTACTTTATTAGTGTAAAATTTAATTTCTAAAAGTGAAATTATCATCAGATGAAAAATTATATTAAAAATTCGATCTCTAATAGATATTAGTGATTACCTAGAATCACTTTCTAACCTTGAAATATTAACTAAAACTATTTTTTATTAGTTAATAATCCATCTTACTCAAACATAAAAACAACCCAAAACTTAAAAACATTTAATAAAAATACAAAAAATCTATCATTTACAAACCACAAAGAATTATATATAAAAATATTTAATATTAAACTATATTTATCTTAAATTTAGATTTAAGTTAAGAGGAAAAAAAAAACTAATAATATTTTTTTTTTTTTTTAATTTCTTTAAAACTCAAGATATTGAAAGGACATCAATTTTTTTTCAAGCGAAAATCCTCCGACACTATATTAAAAGGACAGACTTCGATTAAAATGTCTGTTCTACTTCATACAAAAATGAGTTATAAATGATATTTAAAAGCATGACTCTTTCGCTTCAGATTTCCTTCCTTCCTCACTATAGTTGCCCCATTTATTACTACAGTCTTTACCGGGAGCCTGGAGGCCAAGTGCAAGGGTTTGGCTCATTTAACCCCAAAATCGGTACTGGTCCGTGGACGAAAGCATTGTCGCAGAAATGGAGGATCTGAAGGGTTCGAGGGTTGCGGAAAAGTATCGTGTTCACGCCGGCCAAGCCAAGGGTGCCGTGGAAAGGCACCGTGTTCAGGCCGGGTACGCCAAATGTGCCATGGAAAAGCATACTGTTCAGGCCGGACAGGGCAAAGGCGCCGTGGAAAAGCATGCTGTTCAGGCTGGGGACGTCAAAGGCGCAGTGGAAAAGCATCTTGTTCAGTCTGGACGGGTTAAAGGCGCCGTGGAAAAGCATGCTGTTCAGGCCGGGCACGTCAAAGGCGCCGTGGAAAAGCATGCCGTTCGGGCCGGGCAAGTCAAAGGTGCCATTGAAAAGCATACTGTTCAGACCGGGCAGATCAAAGCTACCGTGGAAAAGCGTACTGTTGAGACCAGGCGCGGCAAAGCTGTTGTGGAAAAGCATACTGTGGAACTAGGGGGCGTTCGCTTTTCTGTTGGAGGCACATCCCATGGCAGTAAGTACCAGATGGATGAAGGACCTTCCTTCCCGTGAGGTTATCCTTCATTTGACTAAATAATAAATAAATATCGGGACGGATTATGGTTGATATATTTTCTAAGTATATACTTTGCCAGAGGGGAGTAGAAGTAGAAGAATTCATTTTCTCTCTGTTATCCTTCTGTTGGGTGTGGTTTGTTTTATATGCTCGGAGTTATTGGATCAACTGGACATTTGTATTGGATTTATGTAATGTAATGCTCACACAACATTTGGATTTGTCTATCCCAAATATCTCATTATTATTCTCATTTCTTATTTGTGTGTGATATGACGGATAGCTCCATAGAGCAGGTTTGGAACATAACCATCAATTTTAAGTATCATTATCTTTCCTGGTTGAAGATTTGGTTCACTGGTTTGGAATGTGTTATTTGATTAAGGAAATTTATCATGTGAAATCCTTTGAGCATTATGTACTTCTAGAAATTTTGTTCCAAATATTGAAGTGAGAGATATGGGGTAGGAAGTTTAGCAATTGCTGTTGGTTGTGTTTTGAGAGATTTCCATGTCACTGGATTAGCTTATATCAGTGAATGTATCTAGTAAGAACTAAAAATATTGAAGTGAGAGATATGGGGTAGGAAGCTTAGCAATTGCTGTTGGTTGTGTTTTTGGAGATTTCCATGTCACTGGATTAGCTTATATCAGTGAATGTCTCTAGTAAGAACTAGAATACCAAAATACAGGAGTGTTTCAACTAAACACCTTTTCACCCAAAATTAGCAAAATGTGGAATAACATTGATATCATCCAATTAAACTAACTCCTTGGATGGTTAAATATAGGATTATTATTATTTCAGTTAAATTGATTTCAACTAGAGGACTTTAATCTTGCTACATGCCATTGTAAAATATAAACTACATAAAAGAGATCAGCAAAATCTCCAAACATAATCCTTAATTAACAAAATTTTCAACACAAGCATTAGTATAAATACTAATAGCAGCAAAATCTCCAAACATAATCCTTAATTAACAAAATTTTCAACACAAGCATTAGTATAAATACTAATAGCATCAAAATCTCCAACATAGACACGAGTAAAATTGTCAGTGAAATCTTTAACATAGACATTGATAATAGGTTAAAATGCAAAAACAGAAAGAGAGATTCTTTGAACTTGGGAAGCCAAATGCTTTAATTATCAGAAACTTAGTAAGTGTTGAAACTCGCTATCCTATTGCAACCTTTTCCTCCATATCAATGAGAAAATTGTGTATATCCGAGGTGCCATCATATATTGGATAATTACCCATCTCAGTTCCAATCCATCTGGTGATTTTTTCATACCTTCCTTGTTACCAATTGTCAAAAGCTGCTTCAGAATCCTTCACCAACTTATGGATCCATCTGTAGTGAGATTAATATAATCTACTCATTTTCCTGTAGTCATAGTGTACAGTTGATCCAGAACATCTTGCTCCATATTCTCATTTGTTGGGCACATCTGCCCGGCATTGATATGGATCTAGAGGGCATTGATATGGATATAGAGGCTGAGTTACCTTCATTCCATTAGATTCAAAGGTCATATTTTCTTTCTTAAGATATATTATAGCATATTTCTTGTAGGCCCTGTCAATGCCTAATAGAGATGGGTATGGATCTTCCCCCCCCCATTATTTCAATGACCTCAAAGTTTGCCACTATATTGACACCAACCAAATCCAACTTGACATTTTGTAGCCTTCCTATTGGGTAAATGTAGTATTGATTCCCCATCTGCAACTATGTTGGAGAATAGAATAGCTTGGGTTTCCCCATCGCTTCCCAAGTCTTCCTTGGCAAGATATTCACATCAGAGCCCAAGTCCATCATAACATCCCTAATCTCATAATCATCAATGTGAGTATTCAATCTAAATTCTCTTCTAGTTCTCCTCTTTCTTCTTTGTATCCTACTTGTGTTCCTTTCTAGAAGGTTATTAGTGATAGACTCCTCTTGGTTTCCTTCATATCTCAAGGCCACTTTCACTGTATTCTGCAACTTCCTCGTGAGTTGTTCATCGTCCAATATGTTAGAAAATAGTTGTAACCAAAGGTCAACAACCTTTAGTGATTTTCCCGAGGGTTCTATCTGAGCAAATGGTTCTCCAACGAATCTTGGTTGGAAGGGGTTGGGCTTAAAACTTGGTTCCGCAACCTCAGGCATTACAGACCTAGACATTTTCCTGAACATTCCACTACATTCTTAAAGAATTCCTTCTCCCTTACAGGGTCATACTTGGTATTCTCAGGTACATCCTTCTAGATCTTGATCTGATGAGGACTTTCGATATCAACACTAATGTTGGTTCCTCCTCTAGTGACAATGTTAATATTGGACTCCCTTTCCCCGATTGTGGATTTGGGCTTGGAATTTATCAGATTAGCTCCTATTTTCTTGGCGCTATCTTCCCATTTAACCATCAAATCCGAACAATCCTCAGTAGCGTGGGTAGTATTCCCATAATGCGCACACCATGATCTTCTCGAAAGTGGAAAATATATTGCGAGATTCCCTTGCTCATCATAGTTGTAGCAACGAATGGGTCCTCTTCCGCCACTTTGTCCACTTCTGAAACTTCCTCCACCTCTGTGGCATATTGATCCAATCTGTCCACAAGAGCATCCAAATCTCTACATTGGTTGGTAGTATCAGTAGGCAAGCCACAAAATTCACAATACATGATATTCGATGTAGGGGTATACTTCTATAGAATGGGGCAATGCCTCAGAGAGTTCTCATGACTTATTAATATCTCGCAATACTCATTGTTATGCCCTCCTTGATGATTCGAAAAAACATTGTATTGAATAGGACCATGAAATGGAATTGTAGCGATGACTTGTGTAACCCCTCCTAATGGTCCTACTGGTGGAGGCACCATTAGGTTAGCAGAGGGTCCCATGCCCCTCAATATTGGACATTCAATTGTTGTGTGACCTTTTGTTTAACATCCAACACACTAGACCTATGGTCGACCTTCTCTAGGAAGGTCCAACTCCTGTATTTTCTCAGTTAATGTAGAGACATGGCCCTGTGGTTGTGCAATATTATTATATTCAGGTGGTTTCATCACCGACAAGCTCCCAGGATAACCTACCATAGCCTCAATCTTCATAGATTTCTCCAAGGCTTATTCCAAAGTAGTTATCCTTTATTGAGTCAATGGGATTCGGGTCAAAGGTAAAAACCCCTGAATAAACCACTCTCTCTGATGATCCTCATGGATAATGTTTTCCAAATTCTCAATATCATTTTTGAATCTCTGATTGTATTCCCAAGCAAAGTCACCATCTCGCTTCTTTATCTCTCACAACTCTGAAAGAGCCTATTTCTCTG
Organism: Picea engelmannii; assembly: GCA_009831015.1. Taxonomy (NCBI): domain Eukaryota; kingdom Viridiplantae; phylum Streptophyta; class Pinopsida; order Pinales; family Pinaceae; genus Picea; species Picea engelmannii. The sequence goes on from ML805498.1 coordinate 124,011, forward strand.
ACTGAGGTAACCAAAATTCTGCTATAAACCTCTACTTCCCCTGATCTAAAGAGAAATCTTTCCCTTGATAATTTCGTGACTGGATATATTTCATATACCATTTTGGAGATCGACCCCTAAAAGTAGTTTGAAACTCAACCAATTTATTTTCACCTAGAGTTCCACGAGACCTACACATGGCTTCATAGAGAAGCTATTGTTTCCCAACGTCCTCATCCCCTTTATCCCAAAACTCTGGGTACTCGGTGAGAGATCCTAAATTTTGATGCACCATTGATGTATTTGGAGATCCTACTAAAATGAACTCGAAGGGTTCTGGTTGTGATATAACCAAAACACTCACCACACTTCCGCTACTACTACTACTCGAATATGTTGTACTAGAAGGGTTAGAAATGACAGAAACTATAGAAGGTTTTAGTTTAGAGATTACCAAATTTTCAAATGGCACCGGGTTAATAGTTGACTAGAGGTTGGTTCCTTTACCTACAGAGAGGAGTTATTTAATATGGGGCGTTGGATTTTCTTTTAAGGTTTTGTCTATCTCATGATGCAGTCTGGTATTTTCTAGTGTTACAAGTTGTGATTCTCCCACAACTCCCTCTGAGGTCTCGACTGAGTATTATTCTTTAGAGGTGATGACTATCCTTAATATTTCGTCTACCTCTCCTAAGGTTCCATTCTCTTTTCTTTCTCCTTCAGAACCTTCACCTCTCTCATCAAATCTCACCTTCAATCATCAGTTGGCTAGACTTTTGCGTCTCTGCAACTCTTGAAACTTCTCTAACTCTTTTCTTTGACTACCTTCACAACTGATCTCCTTCCACGAGTGATCGAGTCTCTTCATTACCTTTATCATCTGGATCCACCACCTCTTTTCAGTAGTCGCAAACCTCCTGCGATCCCGTTCATCTCTTACATTCCTCTCTCATCGGCCCCCCATCTCTAGAAACTACTTCTTTATGCTAACTCATGAACCCTCCCACAAATCGCCTTCCCCCAAGCACAGGATTTTACGGTGCCATATGAACTAAAGGAACAAGTAGAATACCTTCTTCCACTAGCAATATATTGATCCAAAGAGAGATTCCTGTAACAATATTCCTCTAGCTCCTTCTTTGAATACAACTTCTACTTTTGAAAAATATTGGTGATTCTCTGTAGCAAACTCGATAACATATCCTTTTAAGGTAGCTTGCACCCAAAAATCCACAGCACACGAGATCGAGTGATCTAAATGGTGAAGATTCGCTAAACCATCAATAGTCCATTTATATCTTCTTTTGACTCAATCTTTATATTCGGGTGCTTGTTGCAGGCGATCTAACCACTGAAATACCTCTTCAGGGAAAATTATCCAAAAGATTTCATATTGATCTCTAGCAGGCTCTGAATAGAACACCATGCTTTTCACAACACTAAAACGTTTCTGTTGCAACCCCTCTTTCTATTGTATAAATGTGTCACACCTTCTTTCCCACCATTTCTCAACATCATATTTGTAAATCCGATGAGGAATTCTCCAAAAACTCACTTTAAAGCTTGGGTCCCATCAACAAAACCATTTGTTGGTGCAAGATTGAGACCAGGGTTCTCTAAGGTTTCCAACAAAAGGCACTGTTGTAGTCTATAAACGCCCACATATTCATCCTTCCTTAAGGGAAAGAAGTCTCTCCCAAGGTGTAGCGAAGACTTGAATGATGAAGTGAGTCAGAGAAAACATAGCATCAAATTTACCTTAACATTAATTAGGGACATGTAGCAAATCCCAAAGTTGTACATAAACAACGGTAAAATACTTAACCAAAAAAGAAAAGGACAATTGCATGACAAAACCATAGATTCATACACATCATATCAGATAATTACAACAAGAAATTTTTGGGCCCAAACACATCTTTATTTTAGCAGCTCCAACATTCTAGAATCATTATCCATTGTAGATCTTCCATACAATCTCTTGCACAACAAGATACGACTTTGCATAACTCATTACATAATCAAGATCATGATGCGAGGGAAATGGGAATATCAACATATCCTATTATAGTAGCAAGAAAAACACTAAAAAACCAAATCCTTTTCTTGTTACATAGCTCCATATTTATACTTTTCCCTTGGTCACTTCTTGGATTCTCGCAAGAAGTGACCGAGACTCCGATACACACGTGTGACTTGAGCCGTCCACACCTGTCACTTCACTCGAGATTCCTTGCTATCGCGACTTCGCTACTTGAGAGGTTTAGCGACTTCCCCATCGACTCCCGAGGTCTGAAGTGCCGAGACTCACAACCTCACTACTCGTGGCACCAAGCTCTCGGTTTTCCAAAACCCCAACACACGAGATGCCGAAAGGCCGAGACTCGTGATCTTGCTCCCTCACGATTTCGCCACTCGCAAGATCAAATGATTTCTACCTCGACTTCCGAGGCCCGAGACGCCGAACCTCCGATGGGTTACGCCACCTATCCTCCACTATCTTATGTGGCCCACACTACCTACGTGGCTGTCGAAATATTGCCTCTCACTCTTTCGCGACTTCTGTTGCGTAGATTTGGAGTCTCGCCCCATGAACTCCCGATACGCCGATCCACGAGTAGAACCACGCTCCTCGTGAGCCTGATTTTACGGCTCCTTCCCTCCTGAGCTTCGAACCTTTACCACACCTTCACTGTAGCCTCCTTGTGCCTCGCTAGATCCAACGTCCCACGGATCTTCGCGAAGTCTCCTCGTAGAATGTCGTCCGTCCGTTTCTTCCTTACACTATCCATGAAACGATGAGTCGTTCTTCTACAGAACCCGTCACTCTGCACGCAAAGTTTCAGCACCTGCTCAAACACTTCGATGCACAACCTCTCTATGCAATCCTTCGATGAATTCAAAGGCCTACTCCTACTGAGCTTGTTCTCTACTTCTCACGTCCCTTGAGAACTTCTTGTGCGCAACCTTTGCGGAAAATCTTCAACACGTCTAAGTGTTGAAGTCTTTCGACCTTGCGCACTCCTGCAGCAACAGTCTTCAATTTCCTTTACTCAGATTCACAACTGAGACTTCTTCTCCAGCATGCGCACTCCTTGCATGGCTTCAATAACCCAAATCAACTTCTGGGCGAATGAGAACAAGAGTTAGACTACTGAGCCTTCATCAACGCACTCTATGCGGATGAATTCGACTGCACTCTTTGCAGGAATCTCCTGGCTCAGATAGAGAAACAATTGAAACTCATTCTGTCTTTCTTTCAGACTTCAGTTTAAAAACATGAAATCTCATGCATAGCATATACAAAGAAAATGCATAACAGAAACAAACATTCCTGAGCATATCAACAATACACAGAGAATAGACACATATCCATGGATCTGAATCAAAGCTTTCTTCTATTAATTCAATATCTGTACATGGATGTTCTCTACACAGTTCTCTGCTTGCTCTTTTTCTTCTTTTCTCCTGAATGAATAATTATTTACAACAATACAATGAGGGTGTCTATATCCCTTTTCCCTCCTTCCATCTAAAACTGTCTAATCTAGAAATAAATCCTACCTACCTGCATTAACTAGATTAAATGCCTCCTTATCTACTTTAGACAAGAGCGTATGGCTCAAGGTCTGATATAATATACAAAAGGCGCTCCTTCATAAAGGATTCATTAAAGGTTTGGCGCTTCAATTTCAAACGTTTTCAAAGTAATATGTCATGTGTTAAGAAAACACATGTGCTGGCTCCACGCTCGCTTTGGGTATTTGCGATGCTCCTGCTTCATACTCCTCAGCTTGAAAACTTTCATGGGCTCCTGTCCATGAGCTCCTGCACGGTCTGTCCATGCTTTTGAATCTCTTCTTCACTTTCCCAGCTGGCATATTCCACTGGATGGTTCTTCCATTTGACCAGATACTCTAAGTATTCCTTTCGCCTGGTCTTTTTGCTCACCCTTTTGTCAAGTATGCGTTCCATCTGTGGATTTTCTGAAATCGGCATCTGCTTCTGCCACTGGATCTCTGGCTGTTCATCGCTTCCATCTCTTGCTTCCTCAGCCTTATACGGATATAAGTCTGAGACATTGAATGTCGGAGATATTCCGATCTCATCCGGCAACTCAATTTCATAAGCATTTTCTCCCAGTTTCTTTAGGACTCTGCATGGCCCAATTTTCTTCATTTTCAGGTTGTTGTATGTTCCTCTTGGGAACCTTTCCTTCATCAGATGTGCCAGAACTAAATCACCAACTTCGAATTGAAGCTGTCTCCGATGTTGATCTGCTCTACGCTTGTATTCCTGATTTGATTCCAGCAATCGCTTCTTCACCCTGCTGTGAAGTTCTTCCAACGCTTCTGCAAATTCTTCAGCGCTTGCACTCTTAGTCATTATCTGTTCTGAATCTCTCAGTTCAGATACTCCTCTTGGTTGCCTACCATATACAATATCAAATGGACTTTTGCCTGTGCTCCTGTTCACTGAGTCGTTGTATGCAAACTCTGCCTGTGGTAACACACTGTCCCAGCTGTTGTGGTGCTCTGTCACTAAGATTCGGAGCAAATCTCCCAGACTTCTATTTACCACCTCTTTTTGCCCATCTGTTTGAGGATGATAGGCTGAACTAAACATCAAGTTAGTTCCCATCTTCTTCGAGAGTTTCCTCCAGAAATTTCCAATGAATTTCCTATCCCTGTCTGATACTATGCTTCTGGGTAAACCATGAAGTCTAACGATCTCCTTGAAAAACAAGTTTGCGATGTGAGTCACATCGCTGGTCTTATGGAATGGAATAAAATGTGCCATTTTTGAAAACCTATCAACCACCACAAAGATTGAATCATGTCCTCTTTGCGTCCTTGGTAATCCCAATACGAAATCCATGCTGATTTCATCCCACGGCCTCTCTGGTATGGGTAAGGATTGATAAAATCCCGCATTCTGCCTTCTGCCCTTTGAATGCTGGCATATTCTACATCTGTCAACAAACTTTTTGACTTCCGACCACATCCCTGGCCAAAAGTATGCTTCGCTCAGCTTTGCAAACGTTTTATTGTGGCCAAAATGCCCTGCCAAGCCTCCACTGTGTTTCTCTTTTAATAGATTCTCCCTCATGGAGCAATTTGGAATACATAGTTGGTTGCCTCTGAACAACAATCCATTTTGGATCGTGTAATCCATCCATGGGCTTCTATCCCTGAGAACTAGATTCTCAGCTGCCTCGTATGCCTCTACAAAATCTGCATCACTTGCATACATGTCTTTCAAATTTTCAAAACCCAAGGTTTTGACTCTGAACTCCTGCAGCAACAAACATTTCCTACTCAAAGCATCAGCCACTTTGTTAGCAGTACCTGAAATGTGTTTAATTACAAATGTAAAATTATGCATATACTCTACCCATTTCGCATGTTTCTGATTCAACTTCTCCTGTTGAGTCACAAACTGTAATGCATGATTATCACTACATAGCACAAATTCCTTTGGGATCAAGTAATGCCTCCACTTTTTCAATGCTTGTATGATAGCATAAAACTCTTTATCATACGTGGAGTACTTCATTTTTGCTTCATCCAGCTTCTCACTGAAATATGTGATTGGTCTGTCCTCTTGACTCAAGACTGCTCCTATGGCAAAGCCACTTGCATCACATTTCACCTGGAACACCTTAGTAAAATCCAGTAACACCAAAACCGGTTGTTCTATGATCTTTCGCTTCAACAGATTGAAGCTCTTCTCAGCCTCTGCTGTCCAATGAAAAGATTTATGTCTTTTCTTGACTGTGTCCATCATCGCTGCACTAATTCCACTGAAATCTCTGATGAACTTTCAGTAGAAACTAGCTAAACCATGGAAACTCCTCACCTCGAAAATGTTTCTCGGTGATGGCCAATTCTTGATTACTTCCACCTTACTCGGATCCATATTCAACTCATTCGTTGAAATAACAAAACCCAAGTAAATGAGCTATGTCTTCATAAATGAGGATTTCTTCGTATTAATCAGCAGCTTCTCCTGCTGTAGCTTTCTCATCACAATGGCCAAATGTTTCAAATGTTCGGCCTTTGTCTTACTGAAGATCAGTATGTCATCCAGATATACGACAACAAATTTCCCGATGAATTCCCTTAGGACTTCATTCATCGGTCTCATGAAAGTACTTGGCGCATTTTTCAAGCCAAACAGCATGACCAACCATTCGTACAAACCTTCGTTTGTCTTGAATGTTGTCTTCCATTCATCACCTTCCCACATGCGAATTTGGTGATATCCGCTCTTCAAATCAATCTTTGAAAAATAATTTTCCCCGCTCATGCAATCCATCAGATCGTCCATTCTCGGTAGTGGAAATGTGTACCTAATGGTAATTTTATTTATCACCCTTGAATCGGTGCACATTCTCCAACCTCCGTCTTTCTTCGGACTAAGCACTGTTGGAACGACACATGGACTCAAGCTTTCCCTGACCAGCCCTTTGTCCAACAAATCTTGGACCTGCTTTTTAACCTCTTCATTTTCTTGCGGCGTCAACCTGTACGCTTCTTTGTTCGGAAAACTGGCTCCTAGTATGAGGTCTATATGATGACTCACACTCCTCATCAGTGGCAACGAATGAGGTAATTCGTCTACCACTATGTCAATGAACTCTTCCAATAGTTCCTGAATTTCTTCCGGCAAGTCATCCACTCTTGTGCTGGTCAAAACAACCCTTGGTTTTTTGACCACCAAGAATTGTGGATCTTCCTTCTTCTTCACTTCTGCCAGAAGTTCCTTCCCACTCATGAGAAGTACAGTATTCCTCGGTTCTAGTTTTACTTCTTTTTCTTTAATTGGAAGTAACATATGCGTCCTCCCATTCTTCTCCAGAGTATACGTGTTCATCTTCCCATCATGAACTATGTTTTTGTCATATTTCCATGGTCTGCCTAGCAATAAATGACATACATCCATAGGAATAACATCACAGAGAATTTTATCATTGTACCCTCCTATCTTGATGTCAACTAAGCATTGTTTAGTGACACTCACCTGATGTCCCTTTTGTAGCCATGAGACTTTATATGGACTCGGGTGATCAGTCGTCTCCAATTCTAATTTCTCTACCATCTCGGTTGAAATGAGATTGTCTGTGCTTCCGCTGTCCACAATAACCTTGCATTTTTTGTCCTTGGTCTTGCATGTGGTTATGAACAGTCTGTTTCTATGATCTGTGTCCTCCACCTCCTTCTCGAGTGTTAAGAGAACCTTACGCATCATCAACGACCTTCCGTCTTCTGTGTCTTCAGCCTTAGCATTTTGCCTCTGTGCTTCGGCGATGTGAGTTTCTCCTCCATCTCTCTTCCTATCTGGACAGTCAACTGCTTTGTGTCCATCCTTTCCACACGTATATCATGTGATGACTCCACCTCTGCCTCTTCCTCTACCTCTGGTACGAGGAAAAGTATTTGCATCAACATAATCTCCTCTATGCTCATTACGCTATCCCCTCTGCTCAGCGTGTTGCTGTTCTCGCTGTGAGGTTCCACCTCTTTCAACTTTACCCTGAGGTTTCTTCCATTCCTCCTTAGGATTCTGATATTTATCCTGGGCAACCGCCTTGCCTCTGGTCTGACTTCTACCTCGCCCTCGTTGTCCTGGCTTTCGGCTCAGCTTTTCTTCGGCTTTCAATGCCATCTGATACGCATCCTCTACAGTTCGGATGGTAACCATGCTCATTTCATCCTGAATGTCATATCTCAAACCATTCAGATATCTAGCAACCTTCTCATCATCACTCTCCCGATGACCTACTCTGATGTTCAGTCGATAGAATTCCTCAGTGTATTCTTTCACTGTCATCAGTTTCTGTCTCAGGTTCTCCATCCTCCTGAACAGATTAATTTGGTAGTCTCTTGGGATGAACTTTGCCTTCATCTTCACAATCATTCGATCCCAGCTTTTGATCTTTTGCTTGCCTTTGGAACGTCTATCTGCCTGAAGCTCGTCCCACCATAATGCTGCGTGTCCTTTCAATTTTGTGACAGCATGCCTAACCTTTTTATCCTCTTCGACATCCTCATAATCGAAGTAGGTATCAAGAGATTTGATCCAGTCTAGAAGCTCTTCTACATCCAGGCTTCCTTCGTAAGCTGGAATATCCATCTTTGTCTTTGAACTCATTCGGGCGATAGCTTTAATCAATCGCTCGTTGGCTGCATCTTCAGCTGCAACTTCTCCTTGTGGTTCAACCTCAGCTTCGCCTTCGGAGTCACTCAAATCTCCAGCATTGGCTATGCATCTCTGCGTTGCTTCCATATCTTCCAATCTTTCTCGAAGATCTCTCATTTGCCTTTCTAGTTCCGGATTTCCTGCCGGCCCGCCTCTTCTTCTCACCTCCCTATATTCTAGGTCGGGTGACTGTCTTTCTCTTCTGGGCGGCATGGTGAAATCCTCTCTTCTTCTCTGCTATAGAAAACAGAGAAATTTCCTCGCTGATACCACTTGACGTGTATCAGAGTGCTCCAATTCCTCTTTCTCCTCTTCACCCGAAATATACGGACGAGATATCCGCTCTCATACCACTTGACGCCGAACCTCCGATGGGTTACGCCACATGTCCTCCACTATATTCTATGGCCCACACTACCTACGTGGCTGTCATAATATCGCCTCTCTCTCTTTCGCAACTTCCGTTGCGTATATTTGGAGTCTCGCCCCATGAACTCCCGATACGTCGATCCACGAGTAGAACCACGCTCCTCGTGATCCCGATTTTATGGCTCCTGCCCTCCTGAGCTTTGAACCTTTACCACACCTGCACTGTAGTCTCCTTGTGCCTCGCTAGATCCAACATCCCACGGATCTTCGGGAAGTCTCCTCAGAGAATTTCATCCATCCGTTTCTTCCTTACACTATCCACGAAACGATGAGTCATTCTTCTATAGAACCCGTCACTCTACATGCAAAGTTTCAGCACCTGCTCATACACTTTGATGCACAACCTCTCTGTGCAATCCTTCGACGAATTCGAAGGCCTACTCCTACTGAGATTGTTCTCGACTTCTCACGTCCCTTGAGAACTTCTTGCGTGCAACCTTTGCGGCAAATCTTCAACACGTCTAAGTGTTGAAGTCCTTCGACCCTGTGCACTCCTGCAGCAGCAGTCTTCAATTTCCTTTACTCAGATTCACAACTGAGACTTCTTCTCCAGCTTGCGCACTCCTTGCACGGCTTCAATAACCCAAATCAACTTCTGGGCGAATGAGAACAAGAGTTATACTAATGAGCCTTCATCAACGCACTCTATGCAGATGAATTCGACTGCACTCTTTGCAGGAATCTCCTGGCTCAGATAGAGAAACAATTGAAACTCATTATGTCTTTCTTTCAGACTTCAGTTTCAAAACATGAAATCTCATGCATAGCATATACAAATAAAATGCATAACATAAACAAACATTCCTGAGCATATCAACAATACATAGAGAATAGACACATAACCATGGATCTGAATCAAAGCTTTCTTCTATTAATTCAATATCTGTACATGGATGTTCTCTACACATTTCTCTGCTTGCTCTTTTTCTTCTTTTCTCCTGAATGAATAATTATTTACAACAATACAATGAGGGTGTCTATATCCGTTTTCCCTCCTTCCATCTAAAACTGTCTAATCTATAAATAAATCCTACCTACCTGCATTAACTAGATTAAATGCCTCCTTATCTACTTCAGACAAGAGCGTATGGCTCGAGGTCTGATACAATATACAAAAGGTGCTCCTTCATAAAGGATTCATTAAAGGTTTGGCGCTTCAATTTCAAACGTTTTCAAAGTAATATGTCATGTGTTAAGAAAACACATGTGTTGGATCCACGCTCGCTTTGGGTATTTGTGATGCTCCTGCATCACATGGTAACCTGTCTGAAACAAGAAAAAAACAAAATACAATAACAACACTTTTCAAGTGTTTTAATCAATAATTCCTCCTCAGTAACCTACCCAGAACAAAACATGAACAACAACATCTCCATGGTAACCTACCTGGAATTTAAAGTTACCCAAAGGGGTAGGAACCATACTAATGTCTAAAGGGTTACTAGGCTAGGGAAGAGATCAATTCAGCTTTCAAATTGAATAGTGGGCATTTACATAATGATCATCGTACCAACAATATTCAAGTGTTACTAAAAAATTTATAGAAAAAGTACTCAGCAGTAGTAGACCTTTAAACATTGTTGTCCCAGTTATATATTTTACTTAAGATGCAACAAATCTTAAACCTGATTTTGAAAAAGAAAATTAGGACACATCAATCAAACTTAGAACTTGGAGTATTAACTTCTAGGGAGGGTATGTTGTTTCTCTGAGTTCACTAGATCTAATATCCCTTTGGATCTACTGTCACTTCTTGGACAAATTTCCTTTTCCCAAGTTTACATTTCCTGCAAACACCCTCGTGATATAACTTATATACAAGTGCATACCTCTGAAATTTATAGCACCATCCATCCTGTCTTCTAATCTAAGATAGTACATCATATCAACAAGAAGAAGTCAGAAATATGAATTAGAAGGTTCAACGTCAGGAAAAATGTCAATAAGCCTGAAAACCTTAAAATTTTATCTTTGACAGATTTTTAATATGATGAGTGAAGTAGGTGTGATATGGAAAGGCGAGTTTCTCTATACCAAAATTCTCCCCAAATCATCCCAATAAATGTTCATTGAGCTTCACAAAAGTGTTACTGCAACTGTTGTAGTGAGTTTGGGGTAAAATTTCAAATTTCACCAAATTGCAGTCTGAGAGGTGCAGTAGATGCGCTGGAGCAAAGCAAGTTAATGTATGTTGCAATTAGTCTCAACGACTTTGCAATAATTGTTCAATGAGCTTGACAAAAAAAATTGTCCAGTGACAAATTTCATGTGCAGCGACAAATCTCAACAATGTGGCCTTCCATTTTTTCTTACAATCTTCCTTCCAGTGATTAGATTGTTCTCAAGGTAACCTGTTCTTATTCCATGTTGAATTTTTCTAATTTCTAGATTTGATAATTTATGCATTATGATTTTCAAACAGATTTTAATGCCATTATTATCATAAATTAATTACACATTGAAAATTTTCAACTGAAATAAAACTATAGTGAAAATAACATAATCACAGAGAAATAGACACAAGATTTATCCTGGGAAAACCTGAACTCAGGAGAAAAACCCAACAACTTTTCTCTAGAATAAATTGAATCCAATTTCATGAATACATCACCAGAAAAATGAATAGTTCCAAGAACATAGAAAGTTGTGCCCTAGTGTGAGGAATATCCCTCAAGTATGGCACATCACTAGACCAATATAGCACACCACAAAACTGGCACAACTGACAACTAGAAACTACAACTGCAATTAACAAATGAGAATTGGATAATGCACACTAGAAGAAGAGATTTGATGAGATGTGTAATAATTAAATGAATTTGCCTTTATTTATACTAGTCAAGTCACCTTATTTTAGTGTTAGGGATGACTTGTCATTTTTGTCGTTTAACTTTATTTTATTTCTTTTGTTGCTTTTACAATAGTTTCTTCAATGCTTTAATGGAGACGACTTGATATTCTTGTATTCTGTTTTATTATTGAATATCATGAATGAATGTTAAATCTGAAAATTGTTTAATTGTTTAGCTCAATCCCATAAGGGAGATTACCATTTGCATGTGTGTGTAAGGAATGGTGTTTTGCGCCAGTGACCCTTTGGTCTCCCTAAGCTTTGAAATGGAAAATTTGCAAGATATAAAACATTTTTTTTTTCGTTTGTTGGTAGGCTTTATCCCTTTTGTGTTAAGTGCATGGATCGATGGATTGAAAACATTGAATGGAAATCCATGTTAAAAGTGGGATAGAGGTGAATAGTTTATTCACCCAGGGAGTGAATTTATTCCCCTAAGTTTCTCTTCCTGAGTCATGAAGAATTCCATGCTAGGCTTATAAGTTTGCTCTTTTATTTTCTTACATACCGGTGTGGAGAATTTCAGACCATAAATCTAAAATCGAGAGTGAATATTGACCCTTTGCCTAAGTTTGTATTTCAGAAGCACCATAGGATATTCATAATCCTGAATCTAATAGGAATAGATCGAACATGTGTGCCAGAGTGGGAAAGATTTGTTGATCTGTCGAGGATTCAGAACAAGAAGATCTGGACTGTATGTATTTTCCTGGACCTAGTCGGTTAATCTAGTCAGAATGTGAGAATCAAAAGGATATGTGAAGTTAACATGGTTAGTGTTTATGATAGGGAGAACCTCGAAGGCATGATCCTAAGTGGGTATGGAACATCGATCTACCATAAAGTTGTACCAATGAGATTTGAGTTGTTGATTTAGCTATGGACCCTGTTCATTGGAATCTAGTTGGAGTCTGACATATCCATTAACTGATGCATGGGTTGGGGATCCTAAGCAGATGTGGACCATTTTATTGGGGTCACATTAGCCATTGGATCTGTTGGAGACCTCTAATTAGAGGGAACCATTCAGAAAGGTAAGTTGGAGTATTGAATTTCAAACAAGTGTGTCTGACCAACTAAAGGTCATGCACTATTTCAGCCTAAAATAATCTAGAACTTATGATTGGGTAAATCATGAGGGCTGGATATATCAAACCTTGGGAGTGTTCGTTAACTACCGTGTGAGTTGGAAGGATTGTGGAGATATTATCTATCGATTTGGATCAATCGTCGCCATTAGATCTGTTGGAAGTAGGATGTTCGGGTGAAATCATTCGAAAGGTTTGGTGTTGAGGTTGTGTGGCTTATGTCTTGAATGAGATAGTATGACTGACTATATCTTGTAGATCTCCAAACCAAAATAGTTTTGGATTATTGATTTGTCTGGTTTTGATTGTTCTATGTTGTTAAGAGTTGATTTCCAGGATTGTGTTCCACGTTGAGTTTATGTCATGCTTTACCCTTGGTTTTGGAACCCAACGAGTGCCACGTCGGATAACACATCACCTGCCACCCAAAGACACACATGTCTACCCTACCAACCAACACATATGATGGGGATCCACGTGGATGCAACATGGATGAGAAGTAGGTAGTAGAAGTATTTACCTGGAAGTTTTAAAGGATCATAACTTTTGCTCTGAACTCATATTTTAGCATGGTTATAGTTGTTGGAAGGATATCGAGGAGAAGATTCCATCTAAGGGCTTAGATTTTAGAAAGGTTTTGGGTTGTAAATAATAAAAATTTACATCCCACCTCCCTATGTATGGTTTATGGGGTCAAGTGTGGTACCGAGTGGTATCAGAGCATAATTCAAACTCTAGGTTTGAATGGGACAGAAATGTGTCGCGAATATTTCAATTGTAGAAGCCAACATGAGAATGTTGAACTCTAATGTATTTGGAAATCCATATATTCATTTAATATCTTATATAATTCCATAATATCATGCATAAAAAAAATCAATGCCTTTCATGTTGACACTTCATCTATGCTAATACATGTTAATAATAGTTTCTCAGTATAATTGGCAGCATGAATGGATTCTTGATTTTGGAATTGTTATGGATGATTGAAGCCTTGATGGGGACAAGAAGAATATATATAATATGATTGAAATAATAGTGGTCTATTATTTCAATACATAGAATATATTGAGAAGAGAATAAAGATAACAAGAGTATGGAATACCTAGAAAATGGAAGAGACCTCACATTTCAAAGATGAAGAATATTATGATAGGAGGGCCATAGAGACTCCTCCATATTTGGCAAAGACCATGAGAAGCATGAAGGTTAAGCTGATAAGTTACAGGGTTGAAAATGAAAATCTAATTATAGAACAAGAAAATTACACAGAGTTAAATGGAGTATTACTTCAAAGTTTGTCGAAGATTCAAAAGAAAATGCCACAAGGACCAGCTGCCAACAACACAAGAAAATAACAATTTGAGAAGTGGCAGAGCCCACTAGAAATTCAGAAGCGTGGGCTAGAACACAATAAAAAATGAAAGAGTTCCTCATGAGAGAGGCACAAGAGTGACAAGAGGCATAAAATAAAACACTACAAGGAGAACACCCTTTTGTGGAGGTTTTTACAGAACCTCCCCCAAAAATCTATCCCTTCTTTGTTTATAGTGCAAGCGGGAAGTCGAAGATTTTTGAGGAGTTTTTTTTATTGGTGCAACTTGAAGGTCCATACTCGTTGGTGCACAAATAAAAAATAATGTATTAGTTCTTAAATGTTCAAAAGAAATGTTATATGTTATAATAAAAATAACAAACATCGATTAAAGGGCACCAATGTCGTTAAACATTATGCCTTGGTACGCATCGCTATCATCAAGCACACCATGGTAAAGTAAATAAATAAAAAAATTCCAAACTAATTTTCATTGTCACACTTCATCCTATGCTTCCAAACTCTCAAGTAAGCACCAATTCTCACCCTCCTTCCAAAGATGCCATGTTTTTGGTGCTCTACAATGAGTTGGAGAGCTCCATTGCTAGATTCTACACATTTCCAAATTTGGAAAATACCACGAATTTTCATTTCCTCTCAATGGTGAAAAAATGTCTCCTCAAGACATAAGACTCTAGGTAAATTGTTTATTACCTTCCTATCTACGTTTTCATCTAATTAAAATTTGAATTTAGCTTGAAATTTAGCATTTTTTTTCAATTATTTTTTTCATTTCCACATGGTGTTCCTGAACTCTTCAGCTCACCTAGAAGCAATGTGTCATGTGATAAATTCATAGTAATCATCGTCGTTGGTGCGTCTATTATAAACATACACACCAGTGTCGTTCAAGGAAGAGAACCGTGATAAATTTTAAAAACAGTGCAGTGGATCCTTTGGGATGCCCTGCAACTGACATGTCCTTGGTTTCTCCTAGAACCCAAACATTCCATTTAATTAAGTGCATCACTAACTTTATGTTCCATAAAATTTAACGTATCGGTGCAACCATTTTAACCAAATGCACTAGTGTTATTTACAAAACCACACTGGGACAAAGATTGAACGACTGGGCATAGTAGGGAATCTCATTGGGTTCCCCACGACCAATGCTCTATGCTTCACAATGCATTTTTAAAAAGAATGTTGGTGCTCTAATAGCACAATAACACCTATATGCTGTTAGGATATTTAGACACTTAGGGGTTAGTTAATATCAACTTGGTCTATTGTTTCATTAGTAAAAGTGTGTTTCTTAGTGTGTTTCTTTAGTATGCATTTGTAGTTAGGAAATATTGTTGCTCAAGACATGTTCCCGGCATAGAGTGATCTGATGATTCATAATATCCTCTATCTTAATGACTACATTAATCTGTGGCTTAAAACCCAATTGGTCCATGATCTCTATTTAAATAGCATGGAAGGTCTATTGCATTATGTTGTCATTGATGTCAAAGGATTGATGTCAAATATTTGATTTCAAGTATTCTCATCGTATCATTGATGTATTGATTGTTGGATCATCTGATCATATATGTAATTGATGTCTAAGGGACAATTCCATGAGGTGTCATAGTGATGTGTTGTCATGGTTTAATGTTCCATATGGATTGATGTATAGATGGGTTGATGTAAAGGTTGATCATTGTTGTATTATTATGGTTGATAGGAAGTACCAAATGAATGAACTCCAAAGTGGTCCCTTTATGGTGAAATCCCTCACGGGAAGACACTTTGTGAAATCCAAATGGTTAAGAGGTTGAGTCGTCCTAGCAATGTGGTTATGGAACCCAAGTTTGTTTGAGGAATAATGTTATGAATATCAATGAATTTGTTAGTGAGATTATTCTAGATGGATAATGTTTGTCATGCCATTTCTGGTGATATGTGGAATGTCACATAACTCCTCACGGTTAGAGAGTTATGGCCATGTGAACTTGGAGAACCCTCATGTGTTGTCTAGAATCCCCTAGAAGGTCAAAGAAGTCAAATTATTCTAGAAGCTCTTAGAAGAAAGCTGACTAGTCAAATTAGTTAAGCATGGGTTAAGTGGTTGCAACAAGAAAACAATTAAAATTCAATTAGTTTCAACTAGAAGTGGAGAAGTTACTATTTGTGGAGAAAGTAGCTATAAGTGGACAAGTGGTTAGAAATGGGTTAACCCCAAAAAGAAGGAAGTTGGTTAGAGTTGGTTAGATGAGGAATCTACTTGGAGAAGTATAAATAAGAGAACAAGGGTATATTATGAGTGAATCTTTTGAGTATATTTAAGATATATTCAGGTGAAATATTCATTGCAGGTACTCATGGATGCATCAAAATTTACATAAGTCTGAGGTTTTGATGGTGAAAGTTTGATAGGTTCAGAAAACCCTATTTTTTTGTAGTACATGGGTTGTAGTAGGCCAAGGCACGTACTTATATTGGCTAAAGGAGAGCAGGGTGTGTATAGCTGGGAAAGGACATGAAAACTTGAGAGAGGGTTGTTGCTAGATTCCTGAAGCCTAAAGCAAGTTCCAGATTAGCATTCTACAGGTTCATATCTACTACAGAGGTTCTGGTCTGGATATATATTGTCTTGATGGTTATACTTTCTTATGGTATGGTAAATGATTGAGGCATTCCTTATATGGTTGTATTGATGTCTCAATATGGTAGTTGGTTGGTTGAGTAGTTTAGTTCAGTTTTGATTATGAGATATCCATGATCTGTGATTGAGTATGCATGAGGAGAATGCATTGGCTGTTAGATGGTTTATATATGTTTTTGATTGGTTATGGTACAGATTGAGCAGTGACAAGAAGATTATAGTGAAAGGTCACAAGTGGATGTTACAGAAGAATAAAGGGTCTGAAGGGCCAAAAGGTTGAAGTTTTAGAAACCCTATTTTCTAAAGGTGTTCGTAGGTTGTTAGAAGGAAGAGAACGTACATATGTGTGTTTCATTATGTAAAGGGTGCTTACATATGCGTGGTGCACTATTGATAAGTCGTGTACCTATTGGCATATTTGGTTTTGTCCACAAGCAGGGTCTTGTACTTGAGGATTGGATTTCTCACATCTCAGTTGGTGCTGAGATATGCAATCTGAGTCTTGCATTGATAGTTGGTGCTGTTGTGGATTTTTTACTCTTTTTAGTGGATGTTGATAAAGCCTAAGGATTGTAGTCCGTAATACAAAATAAAATTATACATATATCTTGTGTTCCTTGTGTTATTTATGGTAATGGTTTATTGATGATGTTTTTTGCTAAGATATGTTAGTTGTAAATGAAAGTAATGAATAATGAGTAAATGGTTATTGCTAACTAAGGTGTTTTTTAAGAAGTGTAAAAAGATCCCTACACTAATTCACCCCCCCTCTCAGTGTGTTCAATGTGTCCAACAATTGGTATTAGAGAAGGCCTTCATCATAATCCTTACAAGCTTGAAGGAGATCCATGGACACACAAATGGATGAACATGCATATGAAGTTACCCTCTTTGATTAGATAGATTAATCGGAATGGAGAATAGAAATGAAAGGTTTTTTGAAGGAAAAATGAAAAGGTATTTGGAATGGATCTATTGGTGGATCAGTTCCCTTGAAGAATAAGTCAAATTTTGCAGGAAAAAAGGAAGAAAAGAAGAATAATGCATTCGCTCTCAAGACCATTTTCAATGGACTCTCAAGTTTTTTCAAAGAAAGCATGGGAGAATGTACTTCCTCCAAGGATCTATGGCTGAAGCTAGAGAAGGTATACCAAGATAAAAAGACAATCCCATCAAGGAAAACAAAGGTAAAGACTCTCCAAAATCTTCTGATTACAATACTCCTAGTGAAGTTGAATGTTCTCTTACAAATGAAGAAGAAGATATAGTAGAAGTTTGTGTAGATGAAGAAGAAGAGTTGTTGAAGTTTAAAGAAATTATTTTATTTGAATTAGGTGATGTTAGCATGGAAATAGGACATTATTCAATTTCTTCTGAGTATCTTGAAAAATGTATTAATGAATTCCTAGAAAATTACCCAAATCATATCATGGAACTAAAGAAAATGCTCAAATACAAGAAGAAAGTAAAAAGACTCAATTAGAAGAAAAATAAGAAGAGACCAAAATACTAAAGAATGAAATAATTAATCAAGAAGAAGAAAAGAAAAAGGTAGATGATGAGCTTAGCAGAAGATTTGAAGTTAATGTCAATTTTAAGACTCAAATTGAAGAAGTCAAAAGGATAGAGGAACTACTGTAGAATCAAACAAATGAAAAGGAGGAATTGTGACATAAGCTGGAAGTTGAAGTTGTTGATCTTATAAAGAAAGCAGAGAAGTAAAAAAGGCTCATGAAATACCCAACAATCCTGGATGAAATACTAGATAGCCAAAGATCTCCAAATGATAAATCAGGTCTTGGATACAACAAGGAAGATATACATTTTGAAGCTAGCAGTTCTAAGAAGCATGAGGTAAGTCCTTCATTCTCAAAAAGTGGAAGCAATTATACAAATCAACCATCTACACAAAGAAATGAATCTGTCAAAAGAACAAAGCAAGGAATACATCAAGAATCCATCCGTACACCTCAAAGAAAATTCATAAGAGAGACACCTTCAAGATGGACACCAAAGAAAATGTATGAAAATGTTTTTCATGGTCATTGATTCTCATGTAATGAATATGGTCACAAAGCTTTGGATTGCAGACATTATGCAAGGAAATATGTTGGAAGATTTCATAACACCCTAAGTTTTTTGAGATGTAATCAAGTGGGACACATTGCTGCTCATTTTCACACCATGAGATGTTACAGTTGCAGTGGGTTTGGCCAAAAATCCTAGGATTGTTGGAACACAAGAAGATAGTCCATGAAGAGTGCTTCATATTGTTGGATTACTGAGAGGGGGGGGGTGAATCAGTAATAGGGAAATTTAATCCTTTTTAACCATACAATGCAAGTGTTATATCAGTGTATCTTTATCATTCAATAATTGTAGAGTAAATAAATAATGAGCAAATGAACAATCATACACATACATAGTGCACCATTGTTTTTACATGGAAACCAAAAGCGGGAGAAAACCACAGAATGATTTTTCTTACATGTCTTGAAGAATTACATTCATTGGAAGCACCAACTTCCTTTGTTTTCTAGCTGCAACTGGAAGAAGGCTCCAACCCCCTAGTTTCTCAGGCTACAACCTGAGGGAAGCTCCAACTCCCCAATTCTCTGGCTACAACCTGAGGGAAGATACAACTCCCCAATTCTATGGCTACAACCAGAAGAATGCTACAACCCCCTATGTTCTTTGGCTACAATTGAAAGGTGTCTAGAACCACCTATCCTTGCCCCGTCCAACCTTCCTGACGTATAAGTAGAATCATGGAACCATTGTCACACTATCACTATGAGATATACTACTGTAAATCTGTACCAATCAACCTGCACCAAACAACCTATACCAATAATTTGAACCATGCATCAACCTTTAACTCAACCTGTAATCAACCTATACCATAAACAAGTGCATCAACCATGCACCAACCTGTACCAGACAACCTGTCGTCAACTTGTACCGTAAAAAATGTGCATCAACCGTGCACCAATCTGTACATCAACCTGTACCATGAACAAGTGCATCAACCATGCACCAAACATGTTCCTAAACCTGTACCATGAACAAGTGCATCAACCATGCACCAAACATGTTCCTCAACCTGTACCATAAACAAGTGCATCAACCTTGCACCAAAGCTATACAAATAACATGTCACACCAACCTATCCAAACAAACTATCACAACAACTTGTCTCATCCACTAAATCAGATATACTCACCAATATCAATCACGAATACAACTCTCAAAGATATGCATCAACCAAACAACTTATAATCATCACCAAGATCAATATGTACTTCTAATAATATACCAATACAAGTATGCTACATCATCCATAAAACACGTGTCAACAATAATACTAACAAGTTCTTCCAACCATGTACCAAGTATGTACCAATCATGTATCAACTACTCATCAACTATGATTCATCAAGATGTACCAGCATCATCAACTATACACCTCATGTATGTGCCAACTCATCAACTACTTGTCTCAACCATGTACCCAACATGTACCTCAACCAAAAGACCTCATCGATTTCATCATCCAGATATGATTTGTAACTCTTTAATAGACTTGGTGTATATGATCACATAATTGCAAACCTTCCTTAACTTTAGCAACAAGAGAATAGGATTTTCATCAAACTTTTCTTTAGTCTCACATGACTAGTTTTGGATTAGTCAACAACCCTAACTTGTAATAATCATAACTATGTACCTGTAATGAATAAATATCTGAAAATAGTACACAATGTTCTTCAGTGTTTTTTCTTCAATTCCTCCAGGTGTCACTACTTGGAACCTCTCAGAAAAGGAGTTATAGCAAAAATGGCATACCTTGTTGAATTTTGGCTTATTCTAGAGAGCTAACTCATAGACCATTCCTCACACAGAATATTTGTTGTATGGATCTGAAAATATTCAACAGAATACTACATACTGTAATATAACCAACACATTTGGTCTTACCTAGTTTGGATATGTTATGAATAAGTTATGACATTTTTACCCGAAACACTTGTTTTAGACTAGTTTCAGGACTAGCCACAAACCCTATTTTCCACGGAGTGTAACTCCAAAAATACAACGACCCACGAGATGAAATTCATACCAAAACTACTTGGATATGTTTTCTCAATGGCCTATCAATTTCACGATCTGAATCATTCTAGAAAAATATTTATTGCGGAAATGGTGAGATGGCCTATAAAAAACATACCCTAGAAAGTATCATCACAAGAATTTATCCTCCCTTGAATTTAGTTCTTCTTTACTTCACCTTCTCTCTCAGATATCCTTTTGTTACCTTAGTCACATGTAGATATTCAATATGCTCAAGTGTAATTAAAATGAGAGATTCTTGCCTCTTATTTATACTTTCATTTAGCTTCCTCAAGGGGTTACCTTTTAACCATCTTAACCCACTTTCTTTATTTTAGGGTTAGCCAACTTCTAACCACTTGTCCAATTAGTAATTTATCCATTAACTTTATTATTTAAATAATTTATTTTGTATCCAATTTGACTTATAGTACACTCATCACTTCACTTTACCTCAAGGGATTACCTTCTAACCATCTTAAACCACTTTCCTTATTTTAGGGCTAACCCACTTCTAACCACTTGTCAACTTAGTAATTTCTCCATTAACTTTATTATTTAAATAATTTCTTTTGTATTCACTTTGAATTATAGTACACTCATTACTTCACTTTATTATTTACCTTCTAAAAATCTCTTAAACCACTTTAACTACTTTGACCTTTTGGTGCTTCTAGATGACTAATGAGGGTTCTCCAACTTCACATGGACCTAACTCTCTAATCATGAAGAGTTATGTGATGTTCCACATACCACTAGAAATGGAATGACATGTACTATCCATATAGAATAGTATTACTTGTACCATAAATAAGTGCATCAACCATGAACCAATCTTTACCTCAACATGTACCATGAACAAGTGCATCAACCATGCACCAAACATGTACCTCAACCTATACCATGAACAAGTGCATCAACCATGCACCAAACCTGTACAAATAACATGTCACAACAACCTGTCCAAACAACCTATCACAAAAACCTGTCTCATCAACCAAATTATATCTACTCACCAATATCAATCACCAAGACAACTCTCAAAGATATGCATCAACCAAACAACTCATAATCATCACCAAGATCAATATGTGCTTCTAATAATATACCAATACAAGTAGGCTATATCATCCATAAACCATGTGCCAACAATAATACTAACAAGTGCCTCCAACCATGTACCAAGTATGTACCAATCATGTATCAACTACTCATCAACTATGACTCATCAATATGTACCAACATCATAAACTATACACCTCATGTATGTGCCATCTCATCAACT
The DNA here is from genome assembly GCA_009831015.1 of Picea engelmannii. Taxonomy (NCBI): domain Eukaryota; kingdom Viridiplantae; phylum Streptophyta; class Pinopsida; order Pinales; family Pinaceae; genus Picea; species Picea engelmannii. Next base: position 145,920 of record ML805498.1, read on the forward strand.
ACTTGTCTCAACCATGTACCCAACATGTACCTCAACCAAAATCCCTCATCAATTTTATTATCCAAATATGATTTGTAACTCTGTAATATACCTGGTGTATATGATCACATAACTGCAAACCTTCCTTAAATTTAACAACAAGAGACTAGCATTTTCATCAAACTTTTGTTTAGTCTCACATGACTAGTTTTGGATTAGTCAAAACCCGTAACTTGAAATAATCATAACTATGTACCTGTAATGAATAAAGATATGAAAATAATATACAATGTTCTTTAGTGTGTTTTATGAAATTCCTCTAGGTGTCACTACTTGGAACCTCTCATAAAATGATTTATAACGAAAATGGCATACCTTGTTGAATTTTGACTTATTCTAGAGAGCTAACTTGTGGAGCATGCCCCACACAGAATATTTTTTGTATGGATCTGAAAATTTTACAAAGAATACTATAGACTATACTCTAACCAACACATTTTTTCTTACCTAATTTGGATCTGTTATGAATAATTTATGACATTTTTACCTGAAACACCTTTTTTAGACTAGTTTTAGGACTAGCCACAAACCCTATTTTCCACATAGTGTAACTCCAAAAATATAATGACCCACAAGCTGAAATTCGTACCACAACTACTTGGATATGTTTTCGCAATGTCCTATCAATTTCATGGTCTGAATCATTCTAGAAAAATTTTTATTGAGAAAATGGTGAAATGACCTATAAAAAACATACCTTAGAAATCATCATCAAAAGAATTTATCCTCCCTTGAATTTCGGCCTTCTTTACTTCACCTTCTCTCTAAAATTCGGCTTAGATATCCTTTTTTTACCTCAGTCACCTATAGATATTCAATATGCTCAAGTGTAATTAAAATGAGAGAGCCTTGCCTCTCATTTATACTTTCATGTAGCTTCCTCAAGGGGTTACCTTTTAACCATCTTAACCCACTTTCCTTATTTTAGGGTTAACCAACTTCTAACCACTTGTCCAATTAGTAATTTATCCATTAAATTTATTATTTAAATAATTTATTTTTTATCCACTTTGACTTATAGTACACTCATCACTTCACTTTACCTAAATGAGTTACCTTCTAACCATCTTAAACCACTTTCCTTATTTTAGGGCTAACCCACTTCTAACCATTTGTCAACTTAGTAATTTCTCCATTAAATTTATTATTTAAATAATTTATTGTGTATTCACTTTGAATTATAGTACACTCATAACTTCACTTTATTATTTACCTTCTAAAAATCTCTTAAACCACTTTGACTACTTTGACCTTTTGGGGCTTCTAGATGACTCATGAGGGTTCTCCAACTTCACATGGCCATAACTCTATAACTGTGAGCATTTATGTGACATTCCACATACCACTGGAAATGGAATGACATGTACTATCCATATATAATAGTATTACCTAAAAATATATCAAAAATCATACCGTTATCCATTAAACAAACTTGGGTCCATTACCCAAACCTTTGTGCTACCTGAATTCACTATGAGGTTTTCTCCAAGGGTTGACATCGATCACTAAGGGTTGACATCGATATACAATATCACTCTTCAATGGTTGACATCAATGAAAACCAAAAATCCATACCAATTTTCCATCAACCTAAGCCAACTATCTGACACATATAGCATGACAAGAAGAACACATGAATCTAGGAAGGAAGATAATGTTGAAAACATGGAAGCTTAGAGCTCAAGTTCTCAGAAGTTGAGACACCTTCAGAAGTGGGTGAATAAGACTAAACAAACATAACAAAATGAATACATGAGGAAATCTCAAGATTGACCTTTTCTGAAGCATACATAGGCTCTTGTGGAGTAAGTCATGTACATATGCGAGGTGACGTATAAAAAGGTTGCATACATACATGAGCTATCTGTAGAATAGGTCACATACCTATAGTAAAAGCCTTGGAAATAAGGCTATGCAGATGAGTTGCAACATGGTTTGATGGTATAACTCTATTTTGTAGGGTTTGACATGGTTTGTTGAAGGTATTCATGATTATATGCTTGCATGTATGGTTGATGTATGTATAGTGATGACATATGGTTGAATATTGATGCATATGTTTGATGCCTATATTGGATGAAATAGTAATAACCCAAGAATGTGGATTGAGGCATTTGTTCTGTTGAGGGATAGTGTTGGTTATGTAAATGAAGTTATGCAACTTTGGATATGAAATATATCATGTTGATGTGATGCTAGCTAGTGATATCATTGATCTATTGAGACACACTTTTGGTACATGTCTAGAGATACGATTGGATGTTGTAGTGAATGGTTTTTGAGGCAGATCTATCATGGTACAAGGTTGGTACATATGTGAGCTTCATTGATATATATTATGATGTATTGTTAAAGGCATATTTTTTGGATGTCTTGGTGCATGCATTTGGCATGTGGTTGAGCTACATATTGGGACATGTATTTGATGAGTTGATGAGGTGTTTATGTTGTACATCATTGATGATTCATAGCTTGATCTATAGTTGATGCATTATTGGTACATACTTGGTACATTGTTTGAGGCACTTGCTAGCAGTATGATTGGCCCATGGTTTATGGTTAATATGGAATACATATATGGGAACACATCTTGATTGTGGTTCATCCTGTTGAAGTTTGGTGCATGGTTGATTCATTTGCTATAGTACAGGTAGTAATACATGTTTGGTGCATGGTTGATGCACTTGTAGATGGAAGATGATTGTGGGTAATAGTACTTGGTTAAATTACAGAATTGGTATTACTTGTTTAGCATATACTTTGGTACATGATGTATGGGATAGTTGAGACACTTGTTTTGGTGCTTGGTTGGTACATTAATTAATGCATGATGGTTGAGATACATATCTTCACACATGGTTTGTGGCACTTGGTTTATGATAGAGGCATATCATATGTGATATGAAACTTGGTTGAGGCACATAGTTGGCATGTTGATGATGTTATTGGTACATTGATAGGGGAACTTGTTGATGATCCTGATATATGCTTGGTACACTTTTTTGCACATATTATTGGAATATATATACTTCAGTGATGATATCTTATTGTATGGTGTTGATGTGCATGGTTGGCACATGGTATGGAACATGATGTACATGGTTGATGTTTTGTTCATGATTCTCTATTCACTGTTGGCATATCTTTTTTCTTCATGATATATGGTATGGACGAATATGATGCATGGATATGTCCAAGGATCATCATAGGAAGAGAAGATCATTCTTGAGCAATTGATCTATGTTCTGGTTGAGTAGTAGCACTTGCAGCAGAAGCAGATTGTAGTAGTAGCATATTTTTCATATTACAGAGCGGATAGGGGGAGACATACCCATAGGGGGAGTTATTCCTCTTCCCTTCATTGGTTGCAACAACATGATTCCAGGAGGATAGATTCATCAGATGCATGATAGAGAGTTAGATGCTTGGAGAGAGAGCATAGAAGCATGTTTCCAGGAGGAGCGATTGTCATAGGAGGAGCATGAGAGATATATATTTAGCATTACATCAGAGTGATATCCCTTTTCCAAAAGGGGAGAGATTATTCAAAGAAAACTCAAAGGCATCCAAACAGGGGGAGAAACCCCAAAGAGAGTTCAGGAAGGGGGAGCAGAACCAAGGGGGGAACTACCCTTTTCCATTGATGTCAAATGGGGAGAGATAGTCACATTGATGTGATTCATATGACTATCGATGAAGAGAATGTTCATGTCTACAAGTTTCCATCAATGATTGGTGTTGACATCAATGTTGGTATTTCCATCAATGACAAAGGGGGATATTGTTGCATTATGTTGTCACTGATGTCAAAGGATTGATGTCAAAGAGTTGATGTCAAGTATTGTCATTGTATCATTGATGTATTGATTTTTGGATCATGTGATCATATATGTAATTGATGTCTAAGGGATAATGTCATGAGGTGTCATAGTGATGTGTTTTCATGGGTTAATGTTCCATATGGATTGATGTATAGATGGTTTGATGTAAAGGTTGATCATTGTTGTATTATCATGGTTGATATTAAGTACCAAATGGATGAACTCCAAAGTGGTCCCCTTATGGTGAAATCCATCACGAGAAGACACTTTGTGAAGTCCAAATGGTTAAGTGGTTGAGTCATCCTAGTAGTGTGGTTAGGGAAATCAGTATTGTTTGAGGAATAATGTTATCAAGATCAGTGAATTTGTCAATGAGACTATTATAGATGGATAGTGCATGTCATGTCATTTCCGATGATATGTGAAACGTCACATAAATCCTCATGGTTAGAGATTTATGTCCATGTGAAGTTGGAGAACCCTCATGTGTTTTCTAGAAGCCCATAGAAGGTCAAAGAAGCCAAATTATTCTAGAATCTCCCAGAAGAAAGTTGACTAGTCAAAGTGGTTAATCATGGGTTAAGTGGTTGCAACAAGAAAACAATTAAAAATAAATTAGTTGCAACTAGAAGTGAAGAAGTTACTATTTGTGGAGAAAGTAGTTATAAGTGGAAAAGTTGTTAGAAGTGGGTTAGCCCCAAAAAGAAGGAAGTTGGTTAGAGTTGGTTATATGAGGAAGCTACTTGGAGAGGTATAAATAAGAGAGCAAGGGTCTCTTATGAGTGAATCTCTTGATTATATTGAATATTTATTCAGGTGAAAGATTCATTGTAGGTACTCATGGATGCATGAGAATTTTTGTAAGTCTGAGGTTTTGACGGTGAAAGTTTCAGAGGTTCAAAAAACCATAATTTTTTGAAGTAGTATGCAGGATGCAGTGGGATAAGGAACGTACATACACGGGCTGAAGGAGAGAATGATGCATACAACTGGGAAAGGACATGAAAAATTGAGAGAGAGTTGCTCCCAGATTCCTGAAGTCTGAAGCAAGTTTCAAATCAACATTCTACAGGTTCAGATCTACTACATAGGTTCTAGTATGGATATATATTGTATTGATGGTTACACTTGCTTATGGTAAGGTGAATTCTTGAGGCATTTCTTGTATGGTTGTATTGATGTATGAATATGGTAATTGGTTGGTTGAGTAGTTCAATTCAATTCTGATTGTGAGATATCCATGATCTGTGATTGTGTATGCATGAGGATCATGCATAGGTTTTTGGATGGTATAGATATGTTTGTGATCGGTGATGGTACAAATTGAGCAGTGATAGGCATATTATAGTGATAGGTCACAAGTGGATGCGAAAGAAGCATAAAGGGTCTGAAGGTCTAGAAGGTTGAAGTTTCAGAAACCCTAGTTTCTAAAGGTCTACGCAAACTGATAGAAGGAAGCGCACATACATACATGTGTTGTAGTATTGACATGTCATGTAACTGTTGGTAGATTGGGTTATGTCCACAAGCAGATTCTTGTACTTGATGATTTGATTTCTCACATCTCAGTTGGTGCAAAGATCTGCAAGTTGAGTCTTGCATTGAGAGTTGGTTCTGTTGTGGTGTTGTTACTATTTCAAGTTGATGTTGATAAACCCCAAGGATTTTAGTGTGTAATACAAAAGAAACTTATGCATACATATTGTGTTCCTTGTGTTCTTTATGGTAATGGTTTTTTGATGATGTTTGTTTCTTAGATATGTTAGTTGTAAATGAAAGTAATGAATAATGAGTAAATGGTGATTTCTAACTAAGGTGTTTTGTAATAATTGTAAAAATATCCCTACAATGATTCACCCCCCCTATCAGTGTGGTCGGTGTGTCCAACAAGGTCATTTTCTGATGATTGATTGCGAGAAACTATCTTGTAAAATCTTTCTGTAAATTTCTTTTGCATTAATAAATTTCTCCAAGTGGGCACGTTGGCTGAGGCCATGGATGTTTCCCTGTAGGGGTTTTACCACATGAAAACATCGATATGTTGATCTTTGATCTGGTTGTGTGAGTGGTTATTGAAGGTGCTCATCCTCTGTTGGAATGCATGTGTTGTCGAACATGGTATCATAGTGCATATGAAGACTCACTCCCATTGTAGATCGCGATTATGAAGTTGTGTTGTCTCATCTCTAGTTTCTATCATTTCTATGCATTCATGGGCTGAGAGGACTATTCCATTGCATATGGAGCACTCATTTAAGACAGGAACACTTTTTGTTTCACTCAAAAAGGTTTTTGTTTTCCAAAGATATGGCCATTTAATTCAGATGCAAAGGTATAAAGCCCAAATACACCCTTTTAAATTTTTGCAGAGTTATTATTTCGGTTTTATTTCAGTTTTTTGTTTTTTATTTTTGGGTTTCTACTATTTTGGATATGCCTATGCTATTTTCCCCATGCCCTGTGCGATCTCAGAAAATAAGTAATATACCGGAAAAGGGTTTTCCTATCTACATATGCTCTTTGTCATGTGCTCTATGTGAAATTGGTAAATTAGAAATAGAGGGAAATTCTCATTTTCTAGGTGAGCTAAGCAAAATCTAACCCTTGTTGTCATCAATAAGGGAATTTGTTTTTCTTGTGTGAAAATATTTTTTTATGAGAACGTTTTCCAACGCCATCTTCCACCACCACAACAACAACCCCAATCCTCCTTATAAATAATACAATATGTTTTTACTAGCTCACTTGCTTAAAAGTTGTTTTATTAAGTAAGAGGTTTTGAGTTCAATTCTTTTTTTTTTGTTAGTTTATTTGAAAATTTTCATGCATCCATTGTAAAGTATATTTCACTTCAATTATAAAAGTGAATCACTATAAGTAGCTTTAATATTTTATTTTAAAGTTATTTATTTTACATGCAACTTTCATTTATAAGGTAACTTCATTGTAAAAGTAATCCCTTCTTATTCTATAAAAGTGGGTCACATCATAAGAAACTTATTTTTAAAAGTGAGGTTATTGGGAGGGTTATCACCACGTGGACCAACTTCTACTTGCCACGTGGCTCTATCATTACGGTTTATGCTTTTTTTCAAAAGGGCATAACTTTCACATTCGAAGTTCGTTTTCAATGTCGTTTTTTTTTTAAACTCCCCAATTTTTTGAGATATTTCTATCCAGACCATCAATTTCAGTTTTCAAATCCATACTATCTACATACTTAATATGGATTCTTCCAATTATATTTTTCTTACCAACACCAACTACTTCCAATGGAAATCCCATATGGGGGATTTATTAAGAAGTAAAGGACTATACTAGATTACCTTGGGAAAATAAATATAACCTACTGATGATGAAAAGAAAATCAAATGGGTAAATAAGAATGACGAAGCACGTGGATTGATTGGAATGTCCATCTCTCCTGATTTAAGGTTTCAGCTTCAACGAATTGATGACCCTGATGAAGATTGGAAAAATATTGAATCTATGTTTGGTAAACACAATATTATTTGATCCCACCAGATAGAAAATCAGATAAAAACTTTAATTCCAAATTATTTTTCTTGCATTGAAGACTATTTATCTAGGTTCAAAACACTTAGACTTTTATATTATGCAGAATGTAACATAAAACTAGAAGAAGAGTGTTGCATATATATTATTCTTTGTAATCTTGATAGTGCATATTCAATGTTTGTATCTACCTTATATGCCACCAGAGAAGCTCTAGGGGATGCTTATAAAAATCCCTCTCTTGAGTCCTTTTGTGATGATTTGATTAGAGAGAAAGATAAGCTTGTGCAACTTGGAGTGATAAGCATTATAGGTACCTCCACCAAAGCCTCAATGGACCAATAGAAAGATAAATCCAAAAATCCCAAGAAGCAACATCCTAGCCACAATAATAGGCAAAATAAGGGTCTGAATCCCACTCAACCAACTTCTGCTCCTAATGGTGACAAAGGAGAAAAATCTAAAATTAAGAAGACTAATAAACATTGCAACTTTTGTGGGAAATATGGTCATGATGACTCCAAATGTTTTAAGAAGATGGAATCTTTAGAAGTAGAAATGAAGAAGAACAACATTAGTATTGGTTCTACTTATTATTATTCTTCTCATGGACATGCACTTTTTACTTCTAGTTTCTCCTTCAATACAACTTCTACTTCTTCTTTTGATGAATGGCTAAGGATAAAGCCATAATTTCTAAATCATATTATTATATGGATAAGGATAAAGCCATACTTTCTAGAGCATATTATTATATGGCTAAGGATAAAGCCATACTTTCTTCCCTAAATGAATGTAACACGAAGAAAATATTTGTTGGTGATGATAGATCTTTTAGTGTTGTAGGGTATGGAACAATTCATGTAGATAATGGTCATTTTAATGATGTATTATGCGTTCGAAGTCTTTCCTTAATGGTTATTTTATATCATGGAATTCATATGGTGGCATCAATGACTATGTCACATTGCGACGCTCAGCAAATGCCATGTCATACTGCGATGCTCATTAAGGGTTTTGTTGCAATGTGGCGTTCAACAAATGTGATGTCACATTGTGACAATCACTAAAAGTTTTCGCATTTCAACTTTCATCAAGAGTTATGTTAGGTTGTGACAGTATTCAATGGTTATGTCAAATTGTGACATTCATCCATGTTGCATTGAGTTTTATTGACTTAGGTTGTCCATAACTGAGATTCCTCAATAATTGTGTTATCTTCAATGACTTTCATAATCATGGCTATGTCACTCTAAACGTTAGTTGACTTTGGTTGATTGTTCATTATGGTATTGTATTTTGGTTGGCCATAGTTAATGGTTTAATAATATTATTTATAGTTATGAGCTTATCAAAAATGATGTCGCATTGTGACATTCATCAAGGGTTTTGTCACATTGTGACATTCATTAGGGTTTTGTTGCAATGCAATATTATCCCTGTGTTGTGTTGGATTACAACATTCCAACATGGTTATCACATTGAAACATTCATCGTATCTAACTTTATGTGAAATTATTGAGTTGTTTAATGGCTTCAATGCATTGCAACATTCATAAGGATAATGTGACATTGAACTCGGTTGATTTTGGTATGGTTATATCAAGTTGTGAGTGGTTATATAATGAGTTTCTTTGTTTTTCATTTGTTTTTTTTTTAAATAAAAAAGGTGTAGTACCTGCTATATTATATTATCTCAAAACTTTGACAAAGTAAACAGCTTCAGAGCTACAGTCACCAAAAAATGCTGTCGGTAACCGGAAACCAGCATTATTGGGAAACATCTAGCAGTTATATAGTAATATATTAAGAAAAGAGACATCTGTCCTGCCCGTAGGAAACCAGGACAGATGCTAGTGGTCCAGATAAACCTATAGCAATTACACATAAAGACAAAAAACCCTGGAAAACAGGGCAGCCTAGTCACCCGGTGACGTGTTGCTCCCACCAGTTCCCGTCGAGATGGCAAAAGTCTGCATGCACAGGGGGCACTTACGCTGAGCTGGGGCCCCGGAGAGCGTGTCGAGGAGAAAGTCAATGCGCTGGCCCATGATGAGAGCCCTGTGTTCCAAGTCCACAATGTGGCTACGAAGCTCGAACACCAAGGCCAGGTGTTCATCGCTGAGGAGGGGACCAAGCGTTCCACCACCCAGGACACTAGGAGGAGCAGTCTTCCTATCCATAGCCTCGCCAATGCCAACCGCTAGCTTCCTCTGTACCGTTACCATCTCTACTTTCACCATCTTCTCGGCCTCTATGACTTGCAGGTCACCCATCCATGGAATTTCTTCCACCACACAGCCAGGAAGGTCGTCGTCCATAGTCGGGGTGCTCTTGTTGTCCTTCCTGCTGAGCGTCTCCATGGCGCATGGCTTCTCATTACACGGCAGGTCCCCCATTGACGGGTCCTCCTCCACGACACAACTAGAAAACAAATCCGCTGGCTCGTTCTCCTTCTCCGTCCTGCTGCAACCAGCTCCTTGCTCGACAATGGTGTTGAGCATCACCCTCCTCTCAACCCGTGCCTTCTTCTTGAGGATGGAAGAGGCCAAAGCCAAGGCCCGTTCAAGCTCCTCCTCCCGGCGTCTCTACGCTTTGTGCGCTTCCCAGCCAGAACCCCAACAAGGTTTTCCTCGTCTCCTGACCATTATACCTAAGCAAATGCCTGTCAAATGTTGAGCTGGGTTAGAAGAGAACCAACTCGTGAGCGGCTGCGAGTGCTGAGCGCAGGCAAGCCAACGCTGTTGAGACCCACGGAGAGGCCACCAGCCCTGGAAAATCTCCCCTGAATGCAGAAAGAAGGCGGTAAGTAACCCTGTCGTCGCCGCACCAGGAGCCTTCCTCCGTTGCTCAGGCTCAAAGAAAAAACAATAATCAAACTGCCTAATCCTCTGACCATCCATAATAGCTATGAATTCATGAGTTCCTGGGGGGTTAATTGTCGCGCGAGGGAGGAGTACCTCCATCGCCTGTCCTTTGCTATGGTCGTCCATCAACGTTAAATGTCGCGCGAGGGTGGCGGACATCAGCTATTAAACCAGCACTGAGTGCGAATCCGGGTGGCATTTCTTCTCGGCCGCGTGTCACCCCATCCAGGGCAGGGAAGTCTCTACCACCAAGTTCTTTGCAATGCATAGAGAGGGTTGTTTCTTCTGAAACATTGGCCTGCCAGTATATAGGATTCTCCTTTGAGTCGATTCCTACATTTGCCAGGTGATCAACAACCTTGTTAGCTTCTCGTTTCACATGAACTGGAATGAGGGTCAAATTGGTGTGGATGAAGCCCTCAAGATCCTCCAGAAGTCCGAAGAGTCTCCAACTGGGGGAGATTCACCTTGGAGAATGACCATAAAGGATTTTTAGTGTGAGTTGAATTATTACTTGTGAGTCTCCTTCAATGATCAGCCGTAGGACATGGTGCTGAATCGCTACTTGGAGGCCTCTTAAAAGACTTGTGATCTCCGCCACATTGTTCGTGTTTTCACCCAAGAAGCCAGCAGTCAGATGCGTAATCTCACCCATGTTGTTCCTGAGGACGGCTCCGAAACCAGCTGGTCCAGGGTTGCCCCTGGAGGCCCCATCGAAATTAAGCTTAAGAAAGCCAGATGGGGGAGGGGTCCAAACCGTTGGACTGCTGTCACGCCCTCTGTTGGTCTTCCCCTGTGTCTTAATTCGCAGATGCAGGTTCCATCCTTCTAGAATGAGCTTCTCCTCAGGCTTGCACTGAATGTCATCGTGAGGCCATGAAATACTAAGGATGGTTTCACGGATAAAGCGTTTGATTTTTTCCCAAGTACTGGTTGAAGGTGAAGGTTTGGAGTTGAAAATTCTTTGATTCCTTTCCTTCCAGATTGCCCAGAGGGAGAAGCCCGGGAGCAACTGCCAAATGCGCTGGAGGATTGGGTTGTGAAAGGGGACAGTTCCCCAATTGGATAGAGTGTCCCTTATGCTGCCACAATTTCGCTGGGAACGGTGCATAGCTTGAGCTCCCCAATCCCAGATCTGTTGACTGTAGTGACAATTGTTGAGTAGGTGTTCCATGGTTTCCTCACTTCGTTGGCAAAGGGGGCATCTGGAGGGGCCAGTGAAGCCCTTCTTAATGAGATTTTCCCAGGTGAGGATGTGGTTCTGAGCTGTTAACCAGAGAAAAAAGGAGATCTTGGGCCAGAGAAAAGGTTGCCAAACTTTGCTCCATATTCCTTCAGGGGCTTGATTTGGAGGGTTCGTTTGGAGGTGGTAGGCTTCTTTGACCGAGAAAATTCCTGAGGTGGAGTGACCCCATCGAAGAATATCCCTGCCATCCTTAAAAGGAATATTCCTGAGTTGCATGCATTCCTGCCACGGTAGAAGGTCGAGGTCCTCCACAATCTGTAGGTCTGTTTTGCTGGTCTTCCATGGCCTCCATTGCTGTCGCTCGTGATTTGGGAGCCAGAAATCCTTAACCTTTTTGAGGTCGTATTGCTGCAGCTCGGTCTTAAGAAGGTGAAGGCTTTCCACTTCATCAAGAGGAGGTAGTTGTTGCCATGAGTCCTGCCAAAATAGTGCACTTTCACCATTCCTTATTTCCCAGAAGGCGTGTTGTTGTATGAGGGAGCGATTCCGCCAAGCCGTGTTCCAGATATTGGATCCTTGCCTCGGCTCGTTAAATCTGATTAGCTGATCGTTTTGCACTGCTGGTGCATATTTTTGCTTCCAGAGCTGCGCCCAGATTTCATGTGGGTGTTGCAGCCATCTCCACCACATCTTGGCTCCCATGACCTGGTTCATTTTCCCCGGGTCCCTAATGCCCAGTCCTCCGAATTTTTTGGGTCGGCACACCTTATCCCAGCCAACAAGGGCCCATTTTTTATTGCTCTGGTGTCCCTTCCATAGAAAATTACGTTGAAGACTCATGATGGCTTTGATGACCGAAATGGGCGCAGCCAAAGCAGTGAAGAGGTAAGTAGGTAACACTTGCAGGACTGACTTAAGCATAACTAATCTAGCCGCAATGTTCAGAGGTCGGAAGGTCCAACTATTCAGCCTATTAGCAGTGGATAAAAGTAGGCTATCCCATGAGATGGATCTCGCTGCTTCTCCGGTTAGGGGTATGCCTAAGTAGGTGGAGGGGAGGGAGCATCTATCTATGCCAAGAAGTCTTGAGATGTGGGCCTGAACCGAGACTGGCGTATTGAAGAAATAAAGTTTGGACTTATCTAGGTTGAGTAGCATACCTGACGCATCCGTGAAGTCAGAGAGAATTGAGTTGAGCTTGGTTGCCTCTCTGGCCGTAGGAGTATTCATAAGGAGGGTGTCATCGACAAACTGGCTATGCGAGGGCGCCGGGTTCAGGTTGTGGAGTGGTAGCCCCTCAAGCGTTCCTTCTAGGACTGCTGCTTTTAGATAGAGGCTAAGGCCTTCTACCATAATTACGAAGAGGAAAGGAGATAAAGGATCACCTTGCCTGATTCCCCTGGTAGAGCGAAAAGGTCGAGAGGGTGTGCCATTGACAAGTATTGAGAAGAAGGAGGAAGTGGTTAGCTTGAGAATCCAGTCCACCCAGTCGTTCGAGAAGCCGAAGGAATCCAGAACCGACCGCAAGTATTGCCAACTTAACCTGTCAAAAGCTTTTGAAAGGTCAAGTTTAATGAGCATACCTGGTGTTTTGCTTGTCTTCAAGGAGTGGATCACCTCATTGGCTAATATGACACTGTCCATAATTTGTCTCCCCTCCACATAGCCAGACTGCTCCTTTGAGATGATAAGCGGCAGGAGCGGTTTGAGGCGATTGGCAATGGTTTTCGTGATTATCTTGAAAATGACATTGCACAAGGAGATTGGACGAAACTGCTTCGGGTGTGTGGCCCATTCCTCCTTGGGGATGAGAGTGATGAAGGTTGCATTTAATGCCGAGAGAACTTGTCCAGAAGTTCTGGATTCTTCAACTGCCAGCCAGACATCTTCCTTGACCATGTCCCAACAGTGATGGAAGAAGTCCGTGGTAAAGCCATCGGGTCTGGGTGCTTTCCCTGGGGGCATGTCCTTTACGGCTGAGTCCACTTCAGACTGAGTGATAGGCCTCATCAAGGCTCTATTCTGCTCCAAATTGATCAATCGTGGTATGTGTCGGGTGACTTTTTGGATGGCCTCCCCCCTGCTTGTGTTGGTCTCTGTTAGGAGATCCTGATAGAAGGAGTTAAGCACCTCCGCTATTTTGTCATGCTCTCTTATTGGGACACCTTGCTCGTCCTCCAGTTGGGAGATGTGATTAATGTATCGTCGGTGTGTCATCGCCCTGTGGAAGAATTTTGTGTTGCGCTCCCCCTCCTTAAGCCATTGGACCCTTGATTTTTGCCTCCACAAGATCTCTTCTTGCTCTCTACAGGTCTCTAATTTCATTAACAACTGTTCCTCTTCCTGTGCCAGGTCCTGCGTTCGATTCCCTGCTATGAAAGTACGCTGGAGTTCTTCTAATTGCCCTTCTATTTCCCTCTTTCTAAGGAGAATGTCTCCAAATGTGGATTTATTCCATTGTTTTAGGTACCACTTGAAGTTCTTGAGGCGCTACTGGAGTTTGTACATATGAGTGCCATGCTCAATTTTTGCTTGGGCCCACCAGGTGTGAGCTAATTGATGAAAGTCTAGGTGAGAGAGCCAAAACTTTTCAAAACAGAAAGGTTTGGGCCTAGGTGGGAAGCCCGGGTCCATGCAAAAGACGATGGGCCAGTGGTCCGACCCTGCTTTCGGGACAATATTTGCTTCCAAAGCTTGGTCGCTTTCAAGGAGAGCCTCGGTCACTATAAAACGGTCCAGTCTACAAGCCACGTGCTGGTGCCCTATTCTTTTATTGGACCAGGTAAAGATGCCATTCCGGGTTTCCATGTCAACCATGTTCAGCTGTTCTATTAGGGTTTTGAACATGCCGCTGTCCTGCTCCAACCTCTTTGAGCCTCCTATTTTTTCCTCCAACATTAGGATCATGTTGAAGTCGCCTCCAATTATCCAGTGCGGAGTGTGTATTAGGATTTGAACATATTGAAGAGATCGAATAAATCTTTCCTTGTGTTGCATAGACTACGGACCATAAACGTTTGTGATAGCGCCATCCTTGGAGGAGGCCACCTCGTTATAGAGAGTTGTTATAGTATTTCTGGTGGAGAAGGGATGAAGTAAAGTGACCACCTGCGGGTTCCAAAGGATAGCGAGTCCTCCTGCCGGCCCCACTGAATCTTGGTAAAGGAACTCCCCATTCTTCCAACTGTTTCGAAAAATATTCTCCGCCTCCCTCCCTGCACATTTGGTTTCCTGCAATAATAGGATATCTGGATTCTCTATTTTGATGCAATCTCGGAGGATCCGTTGCTTGGATCTTCCATTAAATCCCCTGATATTCCAAGATATTATCTTCATCATGAGGATGGTGGGGGGAGGTGGAGATATCCCTCCGAAAGCCTTTGTATCTGCCCAGAGTTGATCATTAAGTGCCCTGCTTCCTTAATTAGTTGTTGGGCTGGTTTGCGGCCACGCCTTCTGTTTTCCTTGGTAGTCTTTTTTTGCTCGATGGTTGGATCTGCCGAGATGCCCAGCCTGGCTGTTGATCCCGTTGTTGAGTTGGTAAACACTTTATGCACTTTCCTTAGCTGATCCACTGGGAGGTACTGTAGATCCTTTTGATTGAGTGCTTCTTCCAGTTGTTCTAGGTCAATATCTTCCAGATCCGTTTCATCCATGTTCATATTAGTATCTTCTTCCCTGCCGGATTGAGTTGACTGAGTTGAATCCTTTGGATGTGTTGGATGTAGCACTTCTGGGCCTTTGCCTTTTCCTTGCTCTGAAGCTTGGGGGGGGTTCTGTGGATTCGTCTCTTTCGCTAGCTGGTTCAAGGCATCAAAAGAGTTCTTGGAGGGGACCTTTGGGGCCGAAATCTGGTTCTGTTTTCTTGGAGGGTTCTTTCTCCTGCCTGTGACGTTGGTAAAACCGTCCTTTTTCTTGGCGTCAGAGGGCTTAGGGGCTGGGGCATTCAAGGGGCAGTCCCTGAACAGGTGACCGTGCTCGTGGCACTTCTGGCATCGAAAGGGTATATGCTCGTAGTCGATTGTTTGGTTCCAGACCTCATCCTGGTATTCTAGAGTGATGGAGCCCTGCAAGGCCTTCGATATGTCCATATAGATGCAGATACGGGCATATGATGTATACTTTCTTATCTTTGTGGCCTCTGACGCCTTGACGTATTGACCCACCGTATTCCCTATGCCCATGAGTATTTCTTCCAGCCAAAATTCCTGAGGCAGGGAGTAGAGCCTGATCCAGACCGGGGCTCTTGTGAAGTCTTCTTGTTCTGGGTTGAATCTATCAGTCCAGAATCTTAGAAAAAGGCCCGCTGAGTTGTAGAAATATGGTCCATTGTCAAATATTCTGTCTTTGTCTTCAAGATTGTATAGTATGATTGTGAAAAAACCCTTGGAGCTGAGCTGAACCTCATAATCTCCTTTAGGGTTCCACCATTCTTTAATCCAACGAGCAAGATCTCTCTCAGTCGGCCAGAGGCCCAAGAATTTACCTATCAGTGCATGTTCCATCATAAACTGGGTGTGTTCCCCCACCCTAGTTGATTTTATTTGGTACAGAGGTGGTTTATCCAGTTGAGGGATGCACTTACCTGGCAGCCAGTTTTTGGAAGCTTGCGTGTGAGATGTACTGGGTTCTAGCTCCATTTCTTTACTGAAAGCTTGTTCCTGGGTAAACAGTTGTTCCCTCATATGCACCGGTGGTTCAAAAGCCGGCCTTTTAGCGTGGGACCCGGCCTTGTCGTTAGCGGCGATGTCGCTGTACAAGGGGGGTTTCCCCCCCTCCCCCGAGCTCATTGTAAGGCGAACAGGGACCGTGCTGTGTTCTAATCTGCAGTTCGATGTATTGACAGTCAGTGCTCTGGCGTCAGAGCGCGCATCAGGCGAACACGGGCGGTTGAAAATTTAGTGCGCTAGGGTTTGTCTCCTAGTTGCAGAGCTCCTTCCTTCTTTTTTATTTTTCATTTGTTACAATGCATTTAGGTAATTATTAAATTGCTACAATATATATATATATATATATATAATTTATGGCATGATATTCATTTGAAATTTATATATCAATGTTTCTTAAAACAAGTGTTCAAAATAAAAAATAAAAATAAAAAAATATATATATCTCTCTATATAGTACTTAACCAATGACTTAATAATATCATATAGAATTATTTAACAAGGGTTTTGTCACATTGTGGCATTCATTAGGGTTTTTTTGCATTATAATATTTTCCTTGTATTGTGTTGGATTACAACATTCCAACATGGTTATCACATTAAAACATTCATCTTATCTAACTTTATGTGAAATTGTTAAATTGTTTAATGACTTCAATGCATTACAACATTCATAAGGATAATGTGACATTAAACTTGGTTGATTTTGATATAGTTATATCAAATTATGAATAGTTATATAATGAATTTCTTTATTTGTCATTTGTTACAATGCATTTAGGTAATATTAAATTGCTACAATTTATATATAATTTATTGCATGATATTCATTTGAAATTTATATTTCAATGTTTCTTAAAACACATGTTCAAAATAAAACAAAAATAAAATAAAAAAAAGAAAATATCTCTATATATAATACTTAACCAATGACTTAATGATATCATATGGAATTATTTAATAAAATATTTAGAAATCTATACATATTAATATCATATAGAATTATTTAATAAGAGATTTACAAATGTGTACTTTATTAATGTAACATTTAATTTCTAAAAGTGAAATTATCATCATATGAAAAATTATATTAAAAATTCGATCTCTAATAGATATTAGTGATTACCTAGAATCACTTTCTAACCTTGAAATATTAACTAAAACCATTTTTTATTAGTTAATAATCCATCTTACTCAAACATAAAAACAACCCAAAACTTAAAAAAACATTTAATAAAAATACAAAAAATCTATCATTTACAAACCACAAAGAATTATATATATAAATATTTAATATTAAACTATATTTATCTTAAATTTAGATTTAAGTTAAGAGGAACCAAAAAAAACTAATAATAATTTATTTATTTTTTTAATTTCTTTAAAACTCAAGATATTGAAAGGACATCAATTTTTTTTCAAGCGAAAATCCTCCGACACTATATTAAAAGGACAGACTTCGATTAAAATGTCTGTTCTACTTCATGCAAAAATGATATATAAATGATATTTAAAAGCATGACTCTTTCGCTTCAGATTTCCTTCCTTCCTCACCATAGTTTCCCCATTTATTACTACAGTCTTTACAGTCTTTACCGGGAGCCTGGAGGTCAAGTGCAAGGGTTTGGCTCATTTAACCCCAAAATCGGTACTGGTCCGTGGACGAAAGCATTGTCGCAGAAATGGAGGATCTGAAGGGTTCGAGGGTTGCGGAAAAGCATCGTGTTCACGCCGGCCAGGCCAAGGGTGCCGTGGAAAGGCACCGTGTTCAGGCCGGGTACGCCAAATGTGCCATGGAAAAGCATGCTGTTCAGGCCGGACAGGGCAAAGGCGCCGTGGAAAAGCATCTTGTTCAGTCTGGACGGGTTAAAGGCGCCGTGGAAAAGCATGCTGTTCAGGCCGGGCACGTCAAAGGCGCCGTGGAAAAGCATGCTGTTCAGGCCGGGCACGTCAAAGGCGCCGTGGAAAAGCATGCCGTTCAGGCCGGGCAAGTCAAAGGTGCCATTGAAAAGCATACTGTTCAGACCGGGCAGATCAAAGCTACTGTGGAAAAGCGTACTGTTGAGACCAGGCGCGGCAAAGCTGTTGTGGAAAAGCATACTGTGGAACTAGGGGGCGTTCGCTTTTCTGTTGGAGGCACATCCCGTGGCAGTAAGTACCAGATTGATGAAGGACCTTCCTTCCCGTGAGGTTATCCTTCATTTGACTAAATAATAAATAAATATCGGGACGGATTATGGTTGATATGTTTTCTAAGTATATACTTTGCAAGGGGAGTAGAAGTAGTAGAATTCATTTTCTCTCTGTTATCCTTCTGTTGGGTGTGGTTTGTTTTATATGCTCGGAGTTATTGGATCAACTGGACATTTGTATTGGATTTATGTAATGTAATGCTCCCACAAAATTTGGATTTGTCTGTCCCAGATATCTCATTATTATTCTCATTTCTTATTTGTGTGTGATATGACGGATAGCTCCATAGAGCTGGTTTGGAACATAACCATCAATTTTAAGTATCATTTTCTTTCCTGGTTGAAGATTTGGTTCACTGGTTTGTAATGTGTTATTTGATTAAGGAAATTTACCATGTGACATCCTTTGAGCATTATGTACTTTTAGAAATTCTGTTCCAAATATTGAAGTGAGAGATATGGGGTAGGAAGCTTAGCAATTGCTGTTGGTTGTGTTTTGAGAGATTTCCATGTCACTGGATTAGCTTATATCAGTGGATGTCTCTAGTAATAACTAAAAATATTGAAGTGAGAGATATGGGGTAGGAAGCTTAGCAATTGCTGTTGGTTGTGTTTTTAGAGATTTCCATGTCACTGGATTAGCTTATATCAGTGAATGTCTCTAGTAAGAACTAGAATACCAAAATACAGGAGTGTTCCAACTAAACACCTTTTCACCCAAAATTAGCAAAATGTGGAATAACATTGATATCATCCAATTAAACTAACTCCTTGGATAAATATAAGATTATTATTGTTTTAGTTAAATTGATTTCAACTAGAGGTCTTTAATCTTACTACATGCCATTGTAAAATATAAACTACATAAAAGAGATCAGCAAAATCTCCAAACATAGTCCTTAATTAACAAAATTTTTAACACAAGCATTAGTATAAATACTAATAGCAGCAAAATCTCCAACATAGACACGAATAAAATTGTCAGAGAAATCTTTAACATAGACATTGATAATAGGTTAAAATGCAAAAACAGAAAGAGAGATTCTTTGAACTTGGGAAGCCAAATGCTTTAATTATCAGAAACTTAGTAAGTGTTGAAACTCACTATCCTATTGCAACCTTTTCCTCCATATCAATGAGAAAATTGTGTATATCCGAGGTGCCATCATATATTGGATAATTACCTATCTCAGTTCTAATCCATTTGGTGAATTTTTCATACCTTCCTTGTTACCAATTGTCAAAAGCTGCTTCAGAATCATCATCTGCAGATTGAATACTTCACCAACTTATGGATCCATCTGCACTAAGATTAATATAATCTGCTCATTTTCCTGTAGTCATAGTGTACAGTTGATCCAGAACATCTTGCTCCATATTCTCATTTGTTGGGCATATCTGCTCGGCATTGATATGGATCTAGAGGGCATTGATATGGATCTAGAGGCTGAGTTACCTTCATTCCATTAGATTCAAAGGTCATAGTTTCTTTCTTAAGATATATTATAGCATATTTCTTGTAGCCCTGTCAATGCCTAATAGAGATGGGTATGGATCTTTCCCCCCATTATTTCAATGACCTCAAAGTCTGCCACTATATTGACACCAACCAAATCCAACTTGACATTTTGTAGCCTTCCTATTGGGTAAATGTAGTATTGATTCTCCATCCGCAACTATGTTGGAGAATAGAATAGCTTGGGTTTCCCCATCATCCCAGGTCTTCCTTGGCAAGATATTCACATCAGAGCCCAAGTCCATCATAACATCCCTAATCTCATAATCGTCAATGTGAGTATTCAATCTAAATTCTCTTCTAGTTCTCCTCTTTCTTCTTTGTATCCTACTTGTGTTCCTTTCTAGAAGGTTATTAGTGATAGACTCTTCTTGGTTTCCTTCATATCTCAAGGCCACTTTCACTGTATTCTGCAACTTCCTCGTGAGTTGTTCATCGTCCAATATGTTAGAAAATAGTTGTAACCAAAGGTCAACAACCTTTAGTGATTTTCCCGAGGGTTCTATCTGAGAAAATGGTTCTCCAACAACTCTTGGTTGGAAGGGGTTGGGCTTAAAACTTGGTTCCGCAACCTCAGGCATTACAAACCTAGACATTTTCCTGAACATTCCACTACATTCTTAAAGAATTCCTTCTCCCTGACAAGGTCATACTTGGTATTCTCAGGTACATCCTTTTGGATCTTGATCTAATGAAGACTTTCGATATCAACACCAGTCTTGGTTCCTCCTCTAGTGACAATGTTAATATTGGACTCCCTTTCCCCGATTGTGGATTTGGGCTTGGAATTTATCAGATTAGCTCCTATTTTCTTGGTGCTATCTTCCCATTTAACAATCAAATCCAGACAATCCTCAGTAGCGTGGGTAGTATTCCCATAATGCGCACACCATGATCTTCTCGAAAGTGGAAAATATCCTGCGAGATTCCCTTGCTCATCATAGTTGTAGCAGCGAATGGGTCCTCTTCCGCCACTCTGTCCACTTCTGAAACTTCCTCCACCTCTGTGGCCTCCTCCAAATCCTTGAGGAATCTCATTAACTATGAAGGCATATTGATCCAATCTGTTCACAAGAGCATCCAAATCTCTACATTGGTTGGTAGTATCAGTAGGTGAGCCACAAAATTCACAATACATGATATTCAATGTAGGGGTATACTTTTATAGAATGGGGCAGTGCCTCAGAGAGTTCTCATGACTTAATAATATCTCGCAATACTCATTGTTATGCCCTCCTTGATGATTCGAAAAAGAATTGTATTGAATAGGACCATGAAATGGCATTGTAGTGACGACTTGTGTAACCCCTCCTAATGGTCCTACTGGTGGAGGCAACATTGGGTTAGTAGAAGGTCCCCTGTCCCTCAATATTGGACATTCAATTGTTGTGTGACCTTCTGTTTAACATCCAACACACTAGACCTATGGTCGACCTTCTCTAGGAAGGTCCAACTCCTGTATTTTCTCAGTTAATGTAGAGACATGGCCCTGTGGTTGTGCAATATTGTTATATTCAGGTGGTTTCATCACCCGCAAGCTCCTAGGATAACCTACCATAGCCTCAATCTTCATAGATTTCTCCAAGGCTTCTTCCAAAGTAGTTATCCTTTATTGAGTCAATGGGATTTGGGTCAAGGTAAAAACCCCTGAATAAACCACTCTCTCTGATGATCCTCATGGATAATGTTTTCCAAATTCTCGATATCATCTTTGAATCTCTGATTGTATTCCCAAGCAAACTCACCATCTCGCTTCTTTATCTCTCACAACTCTGAAAGAGCCTATTTCTCTGACTGAGGTAACCGAAATTTTGCTATAAACCTCTACTTCACCTGATCTAAAGAGAAATCTTCCCCTTGATAATTTCTTGACTGGATATATTTCATATACCATTTTGGAGATCGACACCTAAAAGTAGTCTGAAACTCAACCAATTTATTTTCATCTAGAGTTCCATGAGACCTACACATGGCTTCACAGAGAAGCTATTGTTTCCCAACATCCTCATCCCCTTTATCCCAAAACTCTGGGTACTCGGTGAGAGATCCTAAATTTTGATGAACCATTGATGTATTTGGAGATCCTACTAAAATGAACCCGAAGGGTTTTGGTTGTGATATAACCAAAACACTCACCACACTTATGCTACTACTACTTATATTGAAGAGTCGCTAAACCCTCAATAGTCCATTTATATCTTCTTTTGACTCAATCTTTATATTCGAGTGCTTGTTGCAGGCGATCTAACCACTGAAATACCTCTTCAGGGAAAATTATACAAAAGATTTCATATTGATCTCTAGCAGGCTCTGAATAGAACACCATGCTTTTTACAACACAAACGTTTCTGTCGCAACCCCTCTTCCTATTGTATAAATGTGTCACACCTTCTTTCCCACCATTTCTCAACGTCATATTTGTAAATCCGATGAGGAATTCTCCAAAAACTCACTATAAAGCTTGGGTCCCATCAACAAAACCATTTGTTGGTGCAAGATTGAGACCAGGGTTCTCTAAGGTTTCCAACAAAAGGCACTGTTGTAGTCTATAAACGCCCACATATTCATCCTTCCTTAAGGGAAAGAAGTCTCTCCCAAGGTGTAGCGAAGACTTGAATGATGAAGTGAGTCAGAGAAAACATAGCATCAGGTTTACCTTAACATTAATTAGGGACATGTAGCAAATCCCAAAGTTGTCCATAAACAACGGTAAAATACTTAACCAAAAAAGAAAAGGACAATTGCATGACAAAACCATAGATTCATACACATTATATCAGATAATTACAACAAGAAATTTTTGGGCCCAAACACATCTTTATTTTAGCAGCTCCAACATTCTAGAATCATTATCCATTGTATATCTTCCATACAATCTCTTGCGCAACAAGATACGACTTTGCATAACTCATTACATAATCAAGATCATGATGCGAGGGAAATGGGAATATCAACATATCCTATTACAGTAGCAAAAACAACACTAAAAAACCAAATCCTTTTCTCGTTAGATAGCTCCATATTTATACTTTTCCCTTGGTTGCTTCTTGGATTCTTTATTCCACTATTTTTCGGGTTTTCCCTGCTAGTGCTTGATGCTCTTAGCATTTTTCACTACTAGTCCATCTGGCGCATGGCGCTTTTGGATGTTTCCACTGTTGTTACACTCTTAGTTAGCTCTATGTTCTTACAACTATTTTTTGTTGCATCTTTATCTTCCAGCTAGCATCCGTCACTTTTTTGAAAACTTCGTCATTTCCAAAAATGGAGGGCCCAACAGTTTCCTCCTATTGCTTGAAGAGTGAGCATCTGTTGGGACCAGTGAAAGATATTCTGAAGATTTTCCCAAGTGGGGACCTTCCCTTTTAGGAGAAGCCATGTGAAACATTTTGTTTTTATTGGGCCATTAAGTTTCCATATTAATTTCCCCTGCCATGGAGGTGGAGGGAGTGCCCTTTCATAGAGTAGAGCTTCATACCCATATTTTGGAGAGTATGTTCCTTTTGAATTGAAAGACCATATCATCCCGTCTTCTTCATCGATGAGGTGGAATAGAGATTCCTTGAACATGAGGATGTATCTATCCCAAATTGATCCAAAGGGATAATGTAAACCAACTTCTTCCTAGGAGAGCCAATTGTTATGCCCATGCTCAACCCCATGGATTTGATTTAGGGTAAAAAAATCATTTTGGTGGATTGTCTAGAGGACATGATATGGAAGGAGATAATTTTTTGAGAAACCAATCCATGGTTCCTTAACAATCATCAAAATTGATCCATTTCCCACCTTCCATATGAGCCATTTCTTTATCAGTAGGAAGGGTTTGACCATTGCTTTCAAGATGATTAATCCATTGATTGATGAGTTTTTTGGTCTACAGATCCAAGTCAAAAGAGATTAATGGGGAAAAAAAATTCCTTTGAAATTTTGGAACCATAGACCATTTTTTTCAATTAGGTTCCATCAATTTTTTGTTTCCAATTCTTTTGAGAAGAGATGAATGTTTTTTAGGCCCCATCCTCCAGTATCTTTTGGTTGAGCTAGAGAATCCCAAGAGGCAAGAGTTAAGCTATTGGAGTCTTCATTTCCATCCCAAAGGTACCTGAAGGCCATTTTCTGAGTTTTTGTAGGTTTCCTTTTGGAACCCATGCAAGGGAGGTCCAATACATTGGCATTTCATTAATAAAATTTGATTAGGACCAATCTTCTGGCCCTGGAAATCCATCGATTGTACCATGTATTGATTTGTTTCTCCACTTTTGATATGAGAGATTTCCAATATTTTGTGAGGTAGTTCTTTGGCTTGAGAAGGAAGCCCATGTATTTCAATCCTTCTTTTGTAGATTTTATAACAGCCCCAAGAGAGTGTTCAATATGCATTTTCTTCTACATATTTCCCCCCCAGGAGAGGATCATAGAGTTCCCAACATTGATGGTCATTCTAGAGGATTTGTTGAACATATCTAGCATAGTTTTGAGATGATAGAATGAGGGAATAGTTCCATCCACGAAGATTAGGTGAGTGAGGTAAACCAGATCATTTATTACTATGCCCCTAAAGTTTCCTTGAAAAATGTAGTTGAGATCAATTTTCTTAGACATTGTATTACTAGTAGAAAGAGTAGGAATGAGAGAGGGAACCCATGTCTAAGGCATCTTCCCACTTTGAAGAAATATTAGGTCGCTCCATTGATAAGGATGGTGAAGGAGGAGATGTTGATACAGTTCATAATCCAAGACACTAAATTATGATTCAAGCCTAAGTGAATGAGAAGAATTCTGATATACTGCCAGTTGACCCTGTCAAAATCTTTTGAGAGGTCGACCTTGTAATCCATGGCCTTTATATTTTTCATATGAATAGTTTATGATCCCTCCTAAGCCAAACCAATGGATTGATGGATTTGTTTTCCCCTAAGGAAGCCAAAATTTTCATTCGATATGTCATCCTCGAGAATTTCATTGAATTTGGAGGCCATGATCTTTGTGATGATATTGTAGATCACATTGCATAGGGAGATTGGCCAGAACATATCGAAAGAGGTGGGATTGTTAGCTTTGGGAATGAGTGCTAGAAAAGTGGAGTTAAAAGGAGAAAGCATTTCTCTAGTGGTTCTAGAGTATTCAACAACCCGCATAAGGTTGTCGCCCAAAATGTCCAAAAAAACTTTGTAGAATTCCACCAAGAATCCATCCGGTCCCACCATTTTTCCTTTTTGGAAGCTATGTATGACCAGATAAGTTCTTCCTTTAAAATTTCAACCATTATATTTTCATTTTCTTCCTCATTTATGAATCTGAGGAAGAGAAGTATGGCATGGAGAATGGTGTCTATGGTTTCCCTTCGATCTTCTGAATAGAGGGATTTTAAGTGAGCTACATATTTGGAGGAAATATC